>WAEK01000001.1:3690000-3751571 GCA_011634665.1 Mortierella sp. BCC40632
AAAGAGTAGAGAATCCATGTGTTTATGAATGTGTATTGTGTGGAAGAGAGATAGAGAGTGTGTGTGTGTGTGTGTGTGTGAAAGTATGAGAGAGAGTGTGTGTGAGTGAGTGAGAGAGAGAGAGAGAATGAATGAATGCATGACAGAACTAGAGGCATGTGTGCTGTTCATTCGTCATTCCACTCTCATTTTCGCCTACTCACTCTCGCTCTCTTTCCTTTTTTTTCTTAGTCGGTGAACCTCATGTGGACACGCGAGGGTGGTGGGTGATTGAAGAAAAGAACAAAGGAGAGAAACAAACAAAAAAGAAAGAGAGATGGGATGAGAGGAGAGTGAAAGAGAAGGAAAGAAGAGAGCAGAGACCATGCAGCAGAGGACACATCTCTTGATGCTCGGGCATACACACACACAACAGCAACACTCACTCGTTACAAATAAAAAGAAAAAGAAAAAAAAAAAAAAAAGAAAAAAAGAGAACGCACCTTGGGGAAGTAGCCTAGCGTGAACACGGAAAGCAATGAGGTCTTGCCACAGGCACCGTCGCCGACAATGACCAGCTTCCGACGAACAATGTCCTTGTCCTTTGTGTTTGACATGTGTGTTTGTGTATGTGATTAGTTGAAGTAAGAAAGTAGAGCGGGATTGCCGAAGGGAAGGGGAGGAGGAGGAGGAGGGGGGGGGTGTGGGGGGGTTCGAATCGAGTTCCCGGATCGGCTTTTCGGAATCGGAAAGAAAGAGGGTTTTATCGATATATAGAGAGAGATATCAAACCGGGAAGCGATCGGAGATATATATATAGAAAAGGACGCAAGACGGGGCGGATGGGGTGGAGGAAAAAGAAAAAGACGAAAAAGAAAAAAAAAAAAATATATAGGAGAGAGAAATAAAAAATAAATATATATATATATATATAGAGAGTCAGAAAGAGGAGAACGAGAACAGGGTCAAAAGAGTTTTGGTCCATGCTGTGTGTGTGCAAGCAGGTTTGGGAATCTCTCTGTCTGTCTCTTGTTTCTCTCTCTCTCTATCTCTTTCTCTCTCTTTCTCTCTCTCTGTCTCTCTCTCTCTCTCTCTGTCCTTCATCAGAGCCATCCTACATTTCTCTCTCCTTCTCTCCTTTCATGTCTTTATTGTTCATTCCTTCTCTCTCTCTCTCTTTCTTTCTTTCTCTCTCTCTCTCCACACTCATCCCCACTCTTCTCCTCTTCTCTCACCTAGACTCCACGCAAAAAGGAAGAATGAAGAGACGACCAAATGAAGAAAGAAAAAAGAGGTGCAGACAATCCTTGTGATCCACTGCAACACCACAGAAGAATGACCAAAAGAAGGGTCATGCCATGGCCTAACAAGGGCTAGATGACAAGAGAGAGAGAGAGAGAGAGAACGAGTGGGCAAGAAAGAGTAAGAGTGAATAAAAAAAAAAAAAAAAAAAAAAAGCAATGGCAAAGAGAACACTACTACTCTCTCACACTCCAGGCACACAGCAAGAGTCAGGCACAGCCAGGCACAGCAACTCCAACAAACACTTCCACTCCCCTGTGGCCAAATATTCGCTCGACGTTCGACTCGGCTTGACTCGACTCGACTCTAGTCCAATCCACGGTCATCCCCTTCTTACTTCTCCTTCACCACCTACCCTTCTCCCCGCTCTAATCTTTTTCTGTCTCGTCTCTTTCTCTCTCTCTCACTCTCTCACTCTCTCACTCTCTCACTCTCTCTCCTTTGGCCCCTGCTTGGCCAATGTTGTTGTTATTACTACTGCTGGATTACTATTATTATGACTTTTCTCCTGCTCCTTTTGGATCAAGAGAGAGAGGGTTTATCATTGTCTCCTTTCCTCAAAAAAAAAAAAAACTCTGGATCATCCCTTTTTTTTTTTTTTTTTTTTCTCCTTTCACTCTCTCCTCTCCTCAGCCTCTCCTCTCTCCTCTCCTCATACACCTCTTTTTATCTCGTTGATCCTGCCTGTGATCTCTCTCTCTCTCTCTCTCTCTCTCTCTCTCTCTATCTCGCCTTTTTTTTTTATTATCCTCATCAGTGTCTCTCTCTCTCTCTCTCTCTCTGCGGACTTTTCTTCGGTCTACTCCTCTGTCCCACAGATCGATTGCAATCACAAGAGAAGAGAAACTGATCGAAAAAGAAAAGACCGACAGACACCAACGCTATTCTTTCTTTCTTTCTTTCTTTCTTTCTTTCTTTCTCTCTCTCTCTCCTCTTCTCTTTTAAAAAAAAAAAATGTCCTCTCACCCTTGGCTACACATCCCTTGATCGTGCTCGGTGCGTTCAATCCTTCTTCTATCACAAAGAGCGCCTCGGGAAAAAAAAAAGTAAATGCTCCCAATGGAGCAAAATAGTGAAGAGAGTGGGATTCGAACCCACGCCTACGAATAGACCACGGCCTTAACGTGGCGCCTTAGACCAACTCGGCCATCTCTCCAGATCTTGGATGGTGGAGTTTTGATGCAAATAAGTATCTGTTCCATTAGGATCATAGTGAAAACTCAAGATTTAACGCCTTTTCTCCTCATTTTCCGGCCCCTCCGGGGCCTAGGAACGATTATTTACACCTTCTCCTTATTCAATTGATGATTGGCTCGAGAAAATTGCGTTGGAGCGAACTTTTCCCTTGCAGATGGGCCTTGTTTTTTTTTTTTTTTTTTTTTGTGTGTTAAAATAGCGTATCAGTCGCTAAAGCAACAAGATCGAAACGGATCAGATGCGTGGTACTCTCCGTACATGGGCCACGTAGGGAGCTGGCAATACGACCACTCATGCGTACGTGGGTGATGGCTGTTGAGTGTCTGGAGGCTGTTTAGATAGCTTTCATTCGCGGGTGTAATCCCGTTTTGGTACCAAGTGGCAACAGGGCGGCCGGAGCCGCCCTGGTCTTCTATAAACTCTACATGCCAAAGTGGGGTCTTTGTTAACAAAAAAAAAAAAAAAAAAGTGGTACTCTCCGTACATTACAAAAAAAAAAAAAAAAGTGGAATATGCTGTAAGATATTCTCTGCTACAGAAATGTTCCTGAGATCCAGGTATACTGTGATCCCTCAACACAGCTCTCTTGCAATTTTTTTTTTTTTGGTCCTGGTCAGGTGAGAGGGAAGCAGGGTCCTTCTGGGAAATGAGGGAGAGCCAAGCAGGGTCGCCTGTCCTAAAAGATACCTCCAGCCGAAACAGATTGTTAAAAAAAAAAAAAAAAAAAATCTAAAAGATACCAAGTGTCATGGAAAATACCTTGCTCTCCATGGGTTTTGATGCAGTATAAAGACTTTTTTTTTTTTCCCTCCTTTCTTTCTGGTTTTGTTACGGGAATAAAAGAACAAAGCAAGCGCTGCCAGATCCCTGTTTATTGGTTCTAACAATTCTTGCTACTGCTCCAATGACTGTTCCAGAGAAGACTCCACTTCTTCATCTCCTTTATGCTCCCGCTCTGCTTGCTTGGTCCTCACAGACTGAAGCACTCGCTCTCGCAACAACTTCTCCCGGAGTTGATTCTCCAACGCAACTGTATCCGTCGACTTTTTCGAATCCCCTCCTTCATTCGTTTGCGCCACCGGTTCCTGTTCACTCCCTAATCTCGCCTCTTTGCTGGCTCGATGTCCATTAGAAGTCGTCCTTCTCGATCTAGACCTCGATCGTGATCTTGATCCAGCAGATCGCGAACGCGAACGTGATTTTGCTGCCTTGATCACTCTTTCGCGAGATCGACTCCTCGATCCCACACGCCGCCGCTTCGTGTCCACTCGATAGTCATGACCTTCCCGAGCATCTCGCTCCCGTTCTCTCTCATAGCGTCCTCGTCCCCTTTCTCGGTCACGTTCACGTTCACGATCTCGACCCCGATAACGATCGTGGTCTCTGTCTCGTCCACTATGATGACTGTATCCTCCACTGACGCGACCGCGGCTCCGACTACGACTTGGACTACGGCCTCGACTGCGGCTACGACTACGACTACGGCTACGACTTGCATAGCTACGACGACGAGCATTCCGACGATAATCCGGTTGTCTGTAATGATCCCGACGATCCCGACTACGTTCTCGTTCTCCTCGATTAGAGCGATCTTCTCCTCCTCTCCGACCATTGTCGTGGCGTCGATTCATACCTTGACCGCCTTCGCCATTACCGCCACGCTCTCTGCTCCTGGATCGATCATAATTTCTCCGACCACGATCTTCGATTTTTCTTTGGCCGAGAGGTCGTTGTTGCTCGGTGGATACTGTCGAGGAAGAGACAGGTGGTTCATGGCTTGCAGAATCCTGTTGTCAAGAATTGAATTGGATTTTTTTTTTCCCAATGCCTTGGTAAGTAATTACGAAATAGACATGAACAGTGAAGAACAAAAAAAAAGCAAGAGAATGGCATATAGAGTTGTTGCTGTTGTTTTCTTCTTCTTTTTACCGTAGTGTCAAAGGAGGTGGATGCTTTAGGTCGTGTGGCTTCCCGGATCGCTTGGGCCTTTTGACGAATCTCTGCCGCAACTGCTCTCTCCTTGTCTTCCTGCTCCCGTAGCTTTTTCAATTCCTCCTCGTTTTTGCTATTTTTTTTAAAAAAAAAACCCGTTTGAACAGGGACACAACGGTGAGCATGATGTCGTCGAGCATTAAGCGAAAGAGAGAAACGCAGAGAAAAAAAAAAGGTCACGATTCAGTACCTTGGCTCGCAAGAGTTCTTCTTTTGTCTGCTCCATAAACTCCTTGGGGATTCCACCAACGCTGTTCTGCGCACTGAGCAACAACTTCCAGAGTTCCAGTACAAACACTTGTGAGTTCTTGTCAAGGAATCCCTGCAAGTTGATCTGCATTAGTTTTGGATCGGGTGACTAGAAGAGCGAGCGAGCAAGAGAGTGAGTGAGTGAGTGAGTGAGTGAGTGAGTGAGTGAGAATGAGTATGAAAGAGGATCTTTTTGGTTGGTGTCTGCTCAACAGTCGAACGATGAAGAAGAAGAAAAAAAAAAAAAGAAACAAAAAAAAGGGGGCCGCTTACAGGCTCTTCCAGCATCCCGATCGCATACTCGACCACGACTTCGTCTTCGATCCCGAGCAACTGACTGACACGATTCGCCATCCATCCTTTGATGACCAGCAGATTGACTTTTTTCATGTTCACCTATTCTCGAGGAACGAGAGAGAGGAAAAAGGAGGAAAGACGAATGCAAACACGCACCATCTCATGAGGGTCAGTCTCTCAAAGTGAAGAAAAAAAAAAAAAAAAAGACATTAACATCTGTCGACAAGATCAAAGGACAAACCTTTTGATTAAACTCTGCAGGAAAACTCATCAACTTGAGCATCTTTTTCTGCTTATCGCTGAATCTGGCATCCTGTTCGGCACTGGTGCCCTGTGAGCAGATCCGGAATGGGTGTAACGAGTAGATTTCATTAGAACTATGGCTGTCCAAGCAGGCGGATGGAGGTCAAGAACGATGTCGAAGAGGAGAAGGAGGTAGTGGTGATGGTGGAGGTGAAGGTGAAGGTGGAGGTGGAGGAGCAAAGGATGCAATCCTGACAGCAGAAATAAAGAAAACGAAAGAGTCATGAGCGTGTGTATGAGGACCTCCTCTCTTTCCCTCTCTTGTTTTCTCCTCTCTCTCTCTCTCTCTCTCTCTCTCTCTCTCTCTCTTTGCACACATTCTCGTTTTTTCCTTTTAAAAAAATGTTGCATTGTTGAGGAGAGCATACCTTGAAAAAGCCAGCATCACCCATTGTGCGTGCGTGTGTGAATGTGTTGATGGATGGAGGTGATGGGATGGGGGAGATTTGACCGCTGGAAGAGGAGACAAGCTTATACCCAAGCCACCGAGTGTTCTTGTTCTTTGTCTCTCTCTCACACACACACACACTTTCTTCTTTCTTCAAATAGAACCAACCTTACCCTAACTTGTCCATCGGAAGATTCCTTTTCCTGGATTCAAATGGCAGTGCAGGATGGAGGAGACCAATGCATCATCAAAGAAGAGAAACAACTCTGCTCAGAGTACAGAGCGTGTATATGTGCTTGGTGGCGGGAAAAAACAAGCGGCTCTGGGTGGTAGTGTTTATCCAGCAGCAAAGGAGAGAGAAAGAGTGGCGATTTTAATTATGGTCTTTGCCAAGGATCACAAGAAGAAAAGACAAAAGAAAAAGACAGTCGTGCAAAAGAGGCACGTTCTCCTTGACCCCAGACCAAAAGCGTACGTTGAAGGGACTCCACCCCACGGTCAATGGAAGGAAGGGCTCAGCCTTTGACCTTTAGGAATGACGGAGTACGGACCTGCAGTTGACTGCTGCGTCGCCTCCCTTTTTCAGAGACACATAATAGACTTACATTAAGGAGCCGCAGCAATCTCATGCTTGGATATAGAGATTCTCTTGCATTCTTCAGCAAAGGGCCAGCGACAGACCCAAACCTCCAAAACAACCAGGCCGATCCTAGAACCCTCGACAACCATCTAGATCCCACACCGAAATCCACCTGACTTGGCCATTACTACGGGAGTAGGAAAGAGAAGCATGTGTGTGCGTGTGGCTGACCAATGCGCAGCTTTTCACAGGCGTGTGAGGGGCAGGACCCATTCGATGGACGAAACAGGAAAAGGATGTGCCCCGTTCCGTCTGGTGCCTCTGAAGGATCATGGAAAGGGATCAGAATAATGATCTCTATCTTTTTTTTCCTTTTTATTCGCGACGCGTGTCAACTGTCCTGGACGACGGGTCCCCTTCATCGTCATTACTGGGTAAAAGAGAAAAAAAAAAAAAAAAAATGTGCGAGAGAGCGAGAGCGGTAGCAAACGAGCTAAAAAGAAGATTGAGCGTGCAACACTTGTCCGCTTAGGTTCCCTCTCCGGCCGCAGCACAGGCAAAAAGGTCACAGAGCGCCGCAGGCGGGGGGAAGCAGAGGAGTGACTACGCCCACTGAGGAAAAATGAACCCAGGACCTCTCCCTTTCCTATAAATACGACTTGAGTTTTTGAAAGCATCCCTTCTGTCCTTCAGTCATCTCTCACTCTCACTCTCTCTCACCTTCTCCCATCTAATACCTCGCTCTTCAGCGACCCACTTTGCTCGCCATGTCGACCGCCATTTCCTTTACAACTGTCCCACTCCGGAACCCTTTCTCAGTCCTCTCAGAGCCTGACCACATCAACAACGACATTTCCACTCCCACACCAAGATCCACTCTCTCAAGAACCACAAGTACTGACAGTGCCATCTCTTCTTGGTCTGTCATCCACTCGACTGCAGATTCTGAAAATGAAGACGAAGACAACGATGTGCTCCTTCCTGAGCACGACAATGAACAACAGCTTGCACCTCTTGCCATCTCCACCCTCAGCGACGGATTCACAGAAATTTCCAAGGCCCCCACGGCCACCTCTGTCAACTCGTCCTCGGTAGCATCCAAGACCGATATCTGGGTCGTCAAAGTGGACAAGAAAAAGACCAAGCGACAGAAGAGACGTGAGAGAGGAACGGAGGGACTCCAGGCTATCCCCGAGTCTGGTTCGGATGAGCAGGAGGAGTATGAATACCACGAGTACCATAGCGATTTGATGCAAGATGACCGGTACATGGACATGACGGAACACGAGTTGTCCAAGTCAGTGAGTGCCACGAATCTAAAAAACATTCGGGTTGCTACAGCTCACGAGTTACAATTGCTTCGGGAATGTGGATTCTCTACAGAACAGTTTAGGGGCAGGCCTGGACATCTTCGGTATGTCCGAGCCAAGCCCGAGAAGAAGAAGGATTCATCTGACTCTTCGGACGACGAGTAAATCTCTTTTCGCTCTTTTTTTTTATCATTATTTTCCTAGTGTATCTGTATAGTATGTTCTCCAATACAACATCTCTCCTCTCTCTCTCTCTCTCTTTACCTATCTATCTATCTATCTATCTATCTATCTATCTGCTACTTTTTTTTTTTTTTTTTATCTACTTTGAAGACTCTTTGGGCTCTGGATCTTCAGGAGGTCTCTGCTTAATGATCCCCTTGGTAACAGGTGTTCTGTGGATGGAATAACAGCAAATACGCTTGTACTGCTGAAATTTGGTCAAAAACTCTCTCCGTCCTTCCATTTCACATTCCATGCCAGTCTTGGTCATTACCCTTCGACTGGCTCCATTCTCGACCAAAGCCTCGGCTCTGACAATATCTGCATCAAATTCCTTGTAAAGAATCTCATGAATCATAAACTCGGCCGATCGAGTCGTGTATCCCTTTCCTGCGTATTCAGGGCTCACCCAGTATCCAATCTCAGCACACTTGAGTGGTTTTCCTGTTTCTGGATGAGGAGCCTCGTCCTTGCCTTCCTCTAGGGCTTCAAAAAAGAAATGGATCCATCCGATAATGGGGCCCTGGGGGGAGGTCCGGACAGCAAAGGCATTGTTGAATCCATACATCCTGAGTCTATCCCGCGCACGGTCAATTCGAGCTCGAGCATGGGATTCGAGAAACGGGAACTGGAAGCTAGAAGTGCCGTTGTAGACATCCATGTTGATGTTGAGGATACGGACTAGCTCGGGAATGTCTGAATGAAAGACAGGGGTGAAATAGTGTGGAGGGTCGAGTGAGACCCTGTAGACACCTGTGCATTTTCCTGCTTTGAGCAATGCCTGCTCTTCTTCCTCGCGCGTCAGATCCGGCTCTGGATGTGGCATGATCTTGTTTGTTGCTTCTGCTGGAGAAAGATGGGTGGTGGTGGTGGTGAGGAAAGGGGTATGGATATCGATTAGAAAGTGAAGAAAAGAGGAAAAAAAAAAAAAAAAAAAAAAAAGCACTGTTATTTGTAAAAGGAGATGTAAAGAGCCCGGTGACAGAACAGAGACGGTCATCCATCAAGCCAAGCGTGCGAACAAAATTTGCCATGATGGGTCGTGACGCTGTTTTCAATCAGATTGACGCCGCTCTGTCCCCAACCCTCTCACCTCTCATTGATTTGGTCAAGATAGCCAACCAACGCCAAGGCGAGGCGAATGACCAACACTTGCCGCAGCGAAGAGAGTCTTCTCTCTCTCCCTCTTTTGTCTGAGCAATTTACTATCTTTTGAGCGACCTTTGTGTTTGCTTTGCATACTTTTCGTCTTTGATCCATGGGTTATGACCCAACTGACTCGATTCGACTCTCTTTCTCTCTCTCTCTCTCTTTTTTTTTTTTTTTTTTTTTTTTTTGCGCCATACTAAAAAAGCCACGAAAATCTTAGGAGAATTGACGCGTGTTTGTCCCTGCAGATTCTGTTCAGACAACGATGAACTGTCCTAAAGACAATTCTCGCTCACTTCATCTCCTGACTTTGCTGAATGGATCGTTGAGCATAGTCCGACATGTGACCATTCATGTTCTTGCATCACCAACCACCTAGCTAAACAGAGAGGTAATAATAATAAGAATAATAAGAATAACAATAAAATAGATAGCCTTTTTTTTTTTTTTTTTTTTTTGTCTACGAGACCAGAGCAGCCACATGGTCTCGCAAAAGGCACAAAAGTAGCCGCTGTTCTATTCGAAATTCCGGCTCAAACTGGGTAGCGTGGGACAGCGACACGCAGCGACTGAATGAGTAGGTGGGCGAGAGAGAGAGAGAGAGAGAGAGAGAGAGAGAGAGAGAGAGATGTGTGTGTGTGTGTAGAGAGAGAGAAAGAGAGTGAGAGTGTGTATGTATGAAAGAAGAATAGAAAGAGAGCGAGAGCGAGCGAGAGAGAGAGAGAGAGAAAAGAGAGAAAACGAGAAAGAAGAGAGAGAGAGAAGCAAAGAGAGGTCGAGTGAGAGAAAGGTCAACAGGTCCAGCCCAGCTGTGATCCGAACCCTCCACCTGCGTTGCCTCGTCTCTCTCGCTGCTTCACTACCTCTTTCTCTCTTTCTCTCTCTCTCTCTCTGCCTTGTCCTTTTTCCCCGGATCGAGCAATGACGAGCCTCTTCTTCTTTCCTTTCCTGCCCTCCTTCCTTCCTCGTCTTCTACCTACAGCCCCTTGTGCCGGTCGCATAGCGGCTCAGAGTCGGTATTTTTGCCGGAACCGCATATCGTGTATTGGGTCCCCACCTGCAACCCTTGCATAAGCCCTCGACAGTCGTGGCGCTGGATTTTTTTTTTTTTTCCTCGACCACAACCTTCTTTTTCTTCTTCTTTTTTCCTTCTCTCTTGCTCGCTCGCTCTATTCTCACAATCCTACAAGCCCATCCGCTCTTGCTTCACTCCTTCATTCCTCCATTTACACTCACCCACACAACCTCTCTCTTTTTCTTTCTTTTCTCTCTCTCTCTCTCTCTCTTCTTCTTCTACTTTTACTTCTTCTCCTTCACTCTTCCATCCCTATCATCCTTCTCTCCACCGCTACATTCAAGCGTATCCTAGAGTAAACACACTCACACAACCTCTGACCTTTCTCCACCTTCGCTTCGACTTTTTTCTTCAAAGATGAAGATCAGCGGCCTGTTGCCCTTGCCGCTTCTCTTTGTCTCCGTCATTGACGCGGCAGAGTACTTGGTCCGGTTCAAGGAAGGTCCTGTAGAAGATGCCACCGCCTCTGCTTTGTCAAGCAGTGGTCTCTTCCACCCTGCCTCTCATTCTCGGATCGAGACGGACAACCATCGACTCAAACGGATTGCAAAATCAAAGCCAACGTGGGTTGGAAAGACAGATGTGCATGACAAGGAAGAAGATGCTTCTTCCGCACCTCGGTTTGATTATAATTCCAATGAACTGGAGTTGACGGTGCTCTCGCCGGCCAAGGCCGCCAATATGGTGCCTCACCCCCATAACAAGTCCAAGGCCCGAGTGGAGGCCATGGGAGTCTTTAATCAGGACAGTGGCATGTCATCCACCACTCAACAAAAACAATCACATCAACAGCAACAGCAACAACAACAACAACAACAAAGGATTCAAATCAAATCCAAAGGTCGTTGGTTTACGTTTGATGATGCTGAATTCCATGTCTGGCATGGTGACTTTTCGGAGGAAGAGGCCGAGTTACTTGCGAATGACGCGGGGGTGGATGTGATTGAGAAGGATGACATTATCATCCAGATTGCTGATTCGCTTCACCGAGACCCTTCCACACATTATGAACTCTTGAAATCCCGAGCGGACAACAGCAACAGCAACACCAATAGTAATAAGCGACCCCCGTACGAACCCTTCTTCAACCAAGATGCTGGTCAACATTTGGGCGATGGAGGAAATGACGATGGTAAGAAGGAGATGGAACGTCGAGATTTGATGGCTGCCTATGACCAGATAGACCAACAGCTTTCACAAGAACTTTATGCTCATCAAAAGCCTCATACGGCTTCGACCAAGAAGAAGGACGATGATGGTGAGGATGAGGCGGATGAGGAAGTTCATATTCCCAAACATGGTGAGCACAAGGACAATGAGGATGAGGATCACAAGGACGAAGAACACGAAGACAAGAACAAGAACAAAGACAAGAACAAAGACAAGACTCCTGGGGAGGGACACAAGCATGAGGGTAAACAGAAACCCAATCGTCGTAGTCGAGCAATCAAAAAGGTGCATCGAGCACACGACTTTGTGTCGAACGTAGAGGTGGAGGACGTTGAAGGACCTGGGAATGCGTACATGATCCAAAAGCGGGCGCCGAGCTGGGTAAGTTTGGCTCTAAATGCCAAGAGGAGGGGGTTGGGGGTTGGGAAGAAAGAGCCAGAAGAGGACTGAGTGACTGAGTGACTGACTGACTGACTGACTGACTGACTGACTGATCGAGATGAAACTAGCCCGAGACACATCCACTCTCCCTACTAACTGATCATTTAATACTACTTCTTCTTCTTCTTCTATCCAATTCCATTCTCATTTGTCTCTGTCTTGGCTAATGCAGGGCCTCCCACGTGTCTCGCAGCGCGAACTCCCCTTGAAAGAGGATTACAACTACCCACGTGCAGCGGGCATGGGTGTCGATGTCTATGTCATCGACACTGGCATCAATATCCATCATGTCGATTTCGAAGGCCGTGCTCGTTGGGGTACCACCACCGTCCCCGGTGCTCCCAACACAGACGACAATGGTCACGGCACCTTTGTCGCTGGTGTGATTGGCTCGCGTACGTTTGGTGTGGCCAAGAAAGTGAACTTGATCGCAGTCAAGGGTTTGAACCGAGATGGTACTAGTACTCTCTCCCAGATCTTGGCTGCCTTGGACTGGGTTATCAAACAAAGTGCTCGCTCTTCCAATCACAAGACAGTCGTCAACCTCTCTCTTGGTGCAGCCTATTCCCGTGTCCTCAACTCGGCCGTCGATACTTTGGTTCAGTCGGGACTCTTTATTGTCGCAGCAGCCGGTAATGGTAATGAAAGAAACGTGGGTCAGAACGCTTGCAGTTATTCTCCCGCGTCCACACCTTCGGCCTTTACTGTCGGATCCACCAACATTATGGATCAATTGTCGTCCTTTTCCAATTATGGTCAATGCGTCAATCTCTTTGCACCGGGTGAGCGAGTTCGTTCTACTTGGATTGGTCCCACGAACCGAGAGATTTATGTAGATTCGGGTACGTCCTTCTCGGCCCCGAACGTGGCCGGTATTGCGGCCTTGATCATGAGTAGTGAGCGTGGTGACCGTGGTGACGGATCATGGTCGGCTAGAGCGATCGGCAACCGAATCCTGCAACTCGGCACCAGGAATGTGATTCGAAAATTCAAGGGTCCCGCCAACACGAATATCATGGCCTATAATGGAGCAGGTATTATTGGTACCAGAGGAACGGATGAGGGTGGAAACAATGGCAATGGAGGCAACGGAGGAAACAATGGAGGAAACAATGGGGGTAGCAATGGAAGCAATAATGGAGGCAACCATGGTGGAAACAATGGGTCAGAGCCCTCCGTGCCTCCGTATACGGACAATTCGACAAATAATGCACCCCGGAGTGGTTCTCCGTCTGTGAGTAGTACGATGAACCATGGTCCCGTTCTGGATGCGATCCAAGTCATGACCATCTGCACCGTGGTTGCTTCGACAGTCATTGTCTTTGCGCTGTCGTTGTAGTTGGTGCCTATTGTTATTATTTTTTCCATTTTGTCCGCATTGTCTTGATCCTTGTTTCTTTTTTCTATTTTATTTTATTTTTTATCTCTCTCACTTTCTTTCTCTCTCGTTATCTCTTTCTCTCTCCATTTTGACCTTGGTCCATTCTATCGGTGATTATCCTCATTCTAAATGTAAATACTGCCATGTCAGAACGCTTCATAAAAAAAAAACATAGAGGATGAAAATTAAAAAAAATAAGAAAAAGAAAAAGAAAAAGAACCTAGCTTCCATTGTCTTGGCAATAGTATTCATGTACCAGGAAATTAAGTGTGACAGGAAATGCATATGAAGAGTATATAGAACGATGGTACAGCGTACATTTTATCGAGAAGAGAGAGAGAGAGGGAGAGAGAGAGAGAGAGAGGGAGAGAGAGAGAGGGAGGGAGAGGGAGAGACTCTACTGAAGTGACAGGAGCACAGCAAAGGATCAGAAAAGAAACGGTTTGATCGAGTAGCTAAAAAGTAGACTTTTACAAGGTTGTGAATACACAAAAAAAAAAAAAAAAAAAAAAGAAAAATGGAAGGGGATATAGAACACGAGCTTGATCGGTTGTAAAACAAAGAAAACTATATAATAAAAAAAAAAAGAAAAGAAAAAGAAAAAGAAACAAGAACAACAAACAAAGAGACAAACAAACAAAAAACAAAAAAAAAAAATACGTAGCAAGTAGCAAAAAAAAAAAAAAAAAAAAAAGTCTAGAGCATCATTTCACCAACGCGAAGTCCACAGATTTCAATCGGCTCGGTAGTTGTGTCGGTGAATTCGAATCGCAGGTACTGGATGTTGCGGGTATCGAGTTGAATCCCGACTTTCATACCAACATCCTTGCAATTCAAATCTTTGACCCGAAGTGATCCTGGCTTCACTTCCTTGTCACCCACACAGACCATCTAAAGGAATCCACGAGATGATTGCTCATACAGTTAATGAAGGGAAGAAGAAAAAAGAAAAAAGAAAAAGAAGAAAAAAGACAGACAGACAGACTACGACTTACCCATTGGACACCGTCCACACTCGCCTTGATAATCATGTTTGATTGAAGTGTCTGAAGCGTCGAGGCCGACAAGGTCCACAATTCCAGCGATCTTGCATTCTCTCCAAGATCCAATAACGGTAGAATAAAATACAATCCGAAAAAACTTCCCTTATCCATCGACTTGAGACTACGCCAACAGGTGGACAAATCTTGATCCACTGCATAATGATACGTGTACATCGCTACCGATTCAGGACTCGCCTGTTCCAACGTCCGGAATCGCATTTCATGTGCAAGAATATCTCGACTCTGAGGATCTGCTGACCATCTCACTTGTTCAGGCATAGGGAACATGTCGTTGCTTGTCTGGAATAGACACTTGTCGTTGCTGCAACTCGATCTGAGGGGAGACAAAAGAAAAGGATTAGAAAGGGGAGAGAGAAAGAGAGAAAGACAAAGAGAAGAAGGAGTAAAGGGGGAGGGGAGGGTTACTGCACCCATCTCCTGTATCTTGAGCTTATCTTTTGCCAAAAAAAAAAAAAAAAAAAAAAAAAAAAAAAAAAAAAAAAGAGGGTCTCTCTTTCTCTCTCTTTCTATCTTACCTTGAAAGACGATCCTTGAAGAGCGGCTTCTCCTCTTCAGCAACAAAGTCGGCCTTAGCTCCAACGCGATGTGGAGATCCATTCACAATCCCTTGTCCTGAAAGTACCGTTGTGATCCGCACCATAGCATCAGTCTAAGTAAAAACGCGAGAGGGAGGGGAGAGAGAGAGAAGGAGGACCAACAACAAAAAAGAGTATTGAGAGCGCACAAGTCAGGATTTGAGATGTCTTTGTGCAAGAGGAAAACGCAAACGCAGTTTGTCTTTTTCTTTTTCTTTTTCTTTTTTTCTTCTTACCATATGTTCGTAGACAACGCTCCATTGGTCAATTCGTCCACTCCAACTCGAACTCTGGTCCAGAGGTGCAAGCGCATGGCTAAGCACGGTTGGGTACTGGTTTCGCCAAAGCGAAAAGAACAAGTCCGACAACTGGACCCGTTCCTTCCATAAATTAGATCCTCCCAATTGCATCAAAAACTTGAACACATCCTTCTTGGGCATAAAGGACCCCGCTCCTAACCATGAAAATCCTGTATGAAGTCCGATTTGAGGGTTTGAATACATCCATCGACGCTGTTGAGCATGCATGGCTGGCAAAGTAGAGGTGACGAGTGTATCGGGTTGAGTGACAAAGAGTGCGTACATGGAATCGAGTGAAAGATTGATCCAATCATCGTCCTGGAGGTAACAATGGTCGAATCGAGCCAGAACACAGGTCGTATACTTTGAAAAGTCGTGCAAGTTGGCAACCGAGTTGAAGACGGTGATCAAAGGTCCACCCAACGCGGACACGTTTCGTGGAGGGGATGATGATGATGACGATGCTCCAGCTGTTGTTGCTGTTGTTGATCCATTCGTAGAGGCAGAAGGCTCAAAGTCACGGACAGAGATGACAACCTCGGGGTTGTTGTTCCAGATAAGGATCTCCTGGATAAATGGATACTTTCTCAGATGAGCAACCACCGCCTTGGTTCCTTCCCGCCGCTTCCATGACGGGACCACAGCCGTGATGGGAATGTACTTGGTCGGGGTCGATCCTTTCAAAGTCGAAGGTGGTGAAGATCCCACCAAGGTCGTGAGCAGGGCTTCCTTTGTAAAAAGACGAGCAGGAAACGAACTAGTACGGTCTATTCCATGTGCTGTCGTGGACTCTGTCAAGTCTGTCCTAAAGTTGGCACGAGCGTCCCATTCGAGTAAAAGACGGTCCCGTTCGGCTCTCAGCTGTTTCTCCAGAGGTGTGAGCACCGAGGCCACGTTCTCGCCACTACCATTCTTGGACTCGCCATGGTTCTTGTTCTGGGCATGGTCGCGTCCTGAGAATGCGGAAAGGGTTGATGTGACGACGTAGAGGACCAGGATACATAGGAGTACCACAAAGGCTCGAGAGAGGATGGTACGTCGAGCAAAGTTGTGGGAGAGAGCCTTGATGCTGATCAACCAGTTGGAAAGCAGGCCATTAGAGCGGGCATGCAATGGCAGGATCTCTGGATGGCCAGAGGAAGGCATGATGGAGGATAACGCGTAGGGATGGAGGACTGCTAATGCTGAGCAGGGTAGAGTCTTGGAACGCGGTCGAGTTTGAATGAGAGAAGAAAGGAAGAAGGAATGGAGATGGTAGACGAACAGGAGAATAGGTCCTGTGTGTAAGTGTGTGGGTGTGGGGTGTGTGTCGGGAGAGAGAAAGAAGGAAAGAAGAAGAAAAGAAGAAAAGAAAAAAAGAAGGGGGGAAAGGGATTCCGTGGGAGGATGAGCAGAGAGTGGAAGGAACGAGTTAGATGGCTGATCAGTAGGCAGGCAGGCAGACAGGCAGACATGAATGAACGGATGAACAGACAAGAAGAGAAGGGACAGACAAGAGAGAGAGAGAGAGAGAGAGAGAGAGAGAGAGAGAGAGAGAGAGAGAGAGAGAGAGAGAGAGAGAGAGAAACAGGGGAGAACAAACGAGGCCAAGAGGGGAAAAAGGGGGGAACAAGAGCGAGAGCAAAGATAAAAAAGGACTCTTTTGCTCTCTCTCTCTCTCTCTCTCTCTCTTTTTTCTCCACTCAGCCCAGAAAAAAAAAAAAAAAAAAAAAGATCCTCTCGCCCTGCAGACTGAGTCCCGTGCACCTGGACTGTTTGTCTTTTTTCAGGAACGCACGAACAACGACTCTTTCACTCACTTTTACTCTCTGACATTCCACACATCCATCAGCGGAACCACATCCTAACAATATATCAACCATCGCTCAGTCTCCCATCACACACGGACACACCCACATACCCACACAGCTCCTTCCTCTCCTTGGATTATATTCTCTGGCTACCACCCTGGCCACCACTCTCTTTCCCTCCTGCTCTTGTTACCATCCTCTTCCTCCTCCTCCTCCTCCTCTCTCCCCTTGATGGTCTCACCCTTTTTCCAAGGGGGTCTTGCGCGGAGACCCTGTCAAGTTCGATCTCTCTCTCTCTCTTCTTCTCTCTCGCTCCCTCAATGTCCACGATTGGCCCGACGGGACATTTGCACCTGCATTCTCCCAGCATTCAAGTAAGCATAAAAAAAAGAAAAAAAAGATAAAGGGAAAAATGCTTATTACTCTACAAAAAAAATGTTTAGGAAAGGCGCAATAGAGAATGAGAAGGGGGGATCTACTGTTGGATACGCTCCTTCACCCATCCTTCCAATCCACCTGCCACCCAGAGTTCTTGAATACTCTTTCCCAATCCACCCACTCGGTACACCTTGTCGGGCAAACCCTCCCGACTCACTTGTACTCGTCCACTTGCCAAAGAAATGGTGGCCTTCCAACCTGTTCGATCCGTCAACTTGTCTTTGCCTCGAGCTGCTACCAAATCTTGAACCAACTCTGGACTTTCCATCAACAAAAGTCCGTTATTGATCGAATTACGTTTGAACGTCTCGGAGAAAGAACCTGCTACCAACAACTTGATTCCTGCGGACAACAAGGCTGTTGCTGCCTGTTCACGACTTGAACCCGTTCCAAAGTTGAATCCACCAATCAAAATGTCATTTGCTTGGACCGTGCTAGCAAAGTTGGTATCATAGTTTTCCATCACCACCTTGCGCATCGTCTCGGGGCCAATGTCATCCTGGTAGGTGTACTTGCCAGGATAAATACCATCCGTGTTCAAGTTATCTGCAGGACAGAACAAAAGTTCGCCCTTGAGTTGAGCTGGGAAACCCGTCACCGTCGTCTCATTGGAGGAGGAGGCAGCATTTTCGTCCGACTCTTCTTGAGAGGATGCTCCTGAAAGAGTGACAATGCTCGTGACGGGTTGAGGGACATGATCCTGCTGACCCAAAGAAATCGGTGCAACAATCTTGCCAGAGATGGCCGATGCAGCGACCACGGCTGGGGAAGCCAAGTAAGCAAGTGCCTTGGGGGATCCCATGCGACCCTTAAAGTTACGGTTAGTGGCAGAAATACCGACCTCTCCATCCTGAAGCAAGCCTGTACCCAGACCTAGAGCACGAAAAAAAAAAAAAAAAAAAAAAAAAAAAAAAAAAAAAAAGGGTCAGTCAGAGTTCTCTCTCTTCTAGATAAACTCCAAAAAGAAGAGAAAGAGTGCTATGCAAACCTACCCACACATGGACCACAGCCAGCAGGAAGAGGGATTGCACCAGCCTCCATCAATGCCTGCCAATCACCCGTCTCCTCCACCTCGGCTTGGACCTCACTACTGGCAGCTGCGACATAAAACTCGACTCCTTCAGCAATCTTCTTGCCACGCACCACCGCAGCTGCTTGACGAAGATCACTTGCACGCGAATTGACACAAGAGACGAGATAGGCCTTGTTGACCTTGACCTCCTTGAGATCTGTCACGGGCTGGGCCACTTTGACGGAATTGGGACCCGAGATAAAAGGCGAGACAGTGGAAAGGTCAAGTGTGAGATGCTTCGCATAGGTTGCACCTTGGTCTGCAACAATTCCATTCTTCAATACGGCCTCGATCCGTTCACGATTGATACGAGGATGGACAAATGCCTGGCCTGCAGGCACGGGTGGGATATTCTTGTTCAAGAATCGAGTCCGGTCCAAGACATGGACTCGCTTCTCATAGTAGGCACGGGTGACATCGTCAATGGGGAAAACACCAGCGAGGGCACCCCATTCCGTGGTCATGTTGGCAATGGCAAGTCGATCCTCGATCCCAAGGGATTGAACACCTTCACCCGTAAATTCAATGGCGGTGTTGAGGACTTCATCCTTGTTAAAGACAGAACAAAGAGTAATGATCACATCCTTGCCAGTCACACCAGGGGCCAATTGATTCTTGAGTTCGACCTTGACAACGGGGGGGACTTGCCACCAAGTTTGACCGGTGGCCCAGATGGCAGCAGCGTCTGTTCGGACGATGGGTGTGCCGAGGGCACCGATACCACCGTACATGTTGGAGTGCGAGTCCGAGGCGACAGTGAGGGTTCCTGGGAATGCATAACCTTCCTCGACCATGACCTGATGTCCAATACCACGGCCTGCAGGGTAAAAGTCGACGCTGTTTTGGTTTGCAAAGGCCTCGATCGTCGCATACTTGTTCAAGTTCTAAGCATTTTTTTTTTTTTTTTTTTTAAAAATAAATAAATAAATAAATAAATAAATAATGGATCCATGGGTCCAGTTCCAGGTTATTAGTCGCTTTTTTTATTTTTTTTTTTTTTCAAGAGGAAATAAAAAAAAATCGAAAGGAGAGAGAAAGGCGCTGGTTACCTTTTCAGTCTTGTTTTGGACATCATGGTCCAATGCAAAGACTGGTTGGCGCGAGTTTTTGAACTGTGCTGCACCGATACTCTTGAATCTAGTCGCAAGAAAAGATCAAAAGGAAACCATGGGTAACGCAGTCAGAAATCGCATCCACAAGATCAAACACAGTGGCAAAGCAATAAAAGAAAAGAAAGCTATAGCTGCCTACTTGGAAATGACGGCACCAGTATTGTCGTGGGTAAGGACGTGCTCTGGGCGGATAGTGACAAAATCTCCGCTGCGGACAGTATGGTTGGCTGGGAGATCGACTGCATACCGCTGGGCGATCTTTTCAATCATGTTTTGTGGTTGAGAAGTCGAAGCGGAGGTCGTGATGGTAGCAAGCATCCTGGTCATGGTCCAGTGCCTTGTCCTGCTACAACGGGCATAGAGCGAGGAAGAAGAGGCCGATGCTGAGGCCGAGGCGGCTGTCCTCCGCATGAGTGAGTGAGTATTGACTCTGAGCATCTCTTTGTTTGTTTTTTTTTCTTTGGATGGGTATGGGTGTGAGAAAATGTGTTGGTGTTGGTCCACGAGTCGATTCCTGGCTCTGTTTGGGAATGCCTGTCCTGCGGCGGTTCTTGGGGAGAGGTAGAGAGAAAGAGAGAGTGGGGAGAGTGGGGAGAGATAAAGAAGAAAGAAAGAGGAGTTGACCAAAGGAAGAGGGAACCTTTTTCTTTGTACCTTGATTTTTATCCCAGAGATGATCTCGGACAATCTCTATCGATGCACCAACCCCCACTCTCCCTCATATCCCAGCCACGTCCGAAGCACGAGTCGGCTCGTGTAAACTCACACCAACTCAAAAAAGGTGATCGATTCGATATCATCAGTAAATGAACCTCACAGTCACAACTGTGTGTGAGGGGAGTGACTGATTTGGTCGCAGGCCTCCGAACTGGGCAAAAACGCCCCCTTCTCGGCGTCCTCTCTGACGATCACACAACAACCTGTACGCCACCATCCTTGCAATATCCACTTGACACACCTTGTATCTAGACTCTTTCGAGTAGCGCAAATGTTCACAGCCGCAGAGCTGTCGGGTTCAGAGACATGGGGCCCCACCCTCTCTTGTTACTCCATCACATCACCAGTTCCTCATTAGCCGACATGGCTTTGGGGAGTGATGGAGTAGGGTGGGAAAAAAGGCAATGAGAGTGCTTTCTAGACCTGAACTCCACGGCTAAGGAAGTCTCTACTTTATCCGGGGTCAAAACTGTTCCAGTCATCCTCAAACGCAAAAGTTCAAGTTCAAAAGACTTGGGAGAGATCCCTTTTCCTAGGCAGGATTTCTAAAAAAAAAAAAAAAAAAAAAAAAAAATAGAACAGGCAATGGTACACATCTCTTTCCTTTTAAGTGAACCCTGCTGATGACACGGTGTTGCTCTTGGCTATTGATGCTGATGAAGCAGCTCCAATACTATAGCTATTTCGGTTGAGGACTTGCTCGATACCTGTACCATCGTATGATACTATCCGTCTCCCTGTCTTTTCTCGATGAGCTCGTGTAATTTATCGCATAGATCGCTGGATAAAAAAAAAAGAAAGAAAAAAAAGAAAAAGAAAATGCAGGTTGAATGTGGTGAGCCTTTAGGATTCGACCTTTTTTCTTTTCTTCCCAAAGTCTCACGAGACTTTTTGGGCCGCATGGATCTCGTTCTTCTCTCTCGACACTCATCCAAGGAAAGACCTTTGCTCAATGCGGGAGACCTACATTAAGTCATGATGCCGTTCCTATGTGTTCATGTGCCCATGTGTCCATGTGAGAGCTTTGATAAGCGAGTGAGGAGAGTTACGATCAACCCTAGCTCACTCGGCTATCTAGCACGGGCCTTCTCTTTGCGGTAATGCGTTGATGATCCATCCTCATGCCTCCTGTTCCAAGATCCACTTTATCCACTTTTTTTTTTTTTTAATTGACAAGAGAGCCATGTCATGACGGCATGGTTCGGATGTTGTATTCTAGCGAATAGACATTTCATCCAAGAAAGAAACAAAATCATCGCTCAGGTAAAAGGGTCTCTGCTCTTGGCTCTTTTTTCTTTTTCTTATGCCGAATCCTCGGCTTTCCTGATCTTTTTCTTTACTATTTCTTCTCATCTTTCTATTTGTTTTCTGAACGACGGATTGTTTGCCTTTCGACATTAGCATCTGACTCCAGTAAGCTCTCACGGGTCATTGGAATTCTAGTTCTTTTTTTATTGCAACCGCTAAACTATCAACGGACATGGGGGGTTTTATCATCATTATTAAAGCGCACAGTCCACTGAGAAAAAAAAAAGGGACAAGGGTGAAATAAGAATATCAGAGCAGCATTATCGATCTTAGAGCTACCCTCTTGGCATTATTTGCTCCTTTGCCCTGACTAGCTTAAAGTTCCCAAACCAGGACTAGTCATCAAGCTCTTCATCAAGATTGGACTATCATGATCTTCGGTAGGATGAAGGTCAATCCGGTGTAATGTTGGAGACAGGGTCTGTTCATGCAAAAAAAAAAAAAAAAAAAAAAAAGTCGACCCAAAAAAGAGGTCAGAGGAGTTTGGATCGGGAATATATATTTTTAATACCAGTGTCCAGATCAAGGTTGAATTGTAGTGGCGACTAACTTCTCCATGACTAGGTCAAGATTGGCTTGAAGGGATGAGAAGTCAAAGACATGGATGAGAAAGGCGGCCATTGAACTAAAGAAACTTGTCCGCCAAAGAGGAGTGAAAGAATACGATAGCTTCCCTATGGTTATTCCAAGGACTTGACGGACTGATTTCGTTATGCTTTTGGATGAACTCCAAAAGGGCCCAGTTCCCTGACCAGAGCTCTCTTGGAGATACAAGGCTTGGTCATATTTTAAAAAAAAAAAAAAAAGTGCACGGACGGCGAGTAAAATATAGAATATAGCTTTCTTCATATCTCTCTTGTTCCTGAGTTTCGACTCCTCATTTGTCCTTTTTTTTTTTTTTTCACTTTCAGTGCCGCCGTCCCCTTGGTCCAACTGCCTACACACCTTGCTGAAATGTCTTTGTATTGCCTTTCTGCCCACTTTGCGGCGTTTCTAGTGTCTGCAGAGCCATTCCCCGGATTGCCAGGAGCAAACTACAGATATCCAGACAAACACAGCCGAAGGATAAAAGGGGGTGTGGATACAGAGGAATGCATCTGGTCCCCTAATAGATCGAGATAGAAAGAGATGGTGCTTTGTGCAACCTGAACCTATCCTCGGGAGAGTGGTGTCGGCGATGCAATTGCAAAAAAAAGTAAAAATGTAATATCTCTAGGTCTTGGCTGTGTTGATCGGTTTAGAGTCCCAGGCCCTGTATGTGGCTGTAGGGGATTAAGAAGACTGATGGGCTGATGATAGTGATAATAGTGATAGTGATGATGGACTCCTCTCTCTCTCTCTCTCTCTCTGCCTCTCCTTCTCGTCCCCCATTTTCTGAGCCCTTTGTCTCGGAGAGGACAGGGTCGAAAGAGTGATGGGCTGGGAATGAACCGGGAGGGACAAGGAAACGGGACAGGCACGGATGCAAATATGGTCGCAGTGAAATTGCATCGACAGACATATTTGCATAGAGTTGGCTCTCTGGCCTGTGTCAAGTGTCGTGCGGCGTGGCGCAAGGCGCAGGTCCGCCAGTCTTTTGCTGGCTGTCTTTTATTTTTCCCTTTTCCCTGGCAGTAGAGCAGCCGAGACAGTGGCAGTGTGGCCCTGTACTTTCAGGTGTTCCTGTGTCTCTCTTTTTCTTTTTTTCTTTTTTCCTTTCCTTTTCTTTCTCTCTTCTCTCCTCTCTCTTTCTCCTTCTCTCTTTCTCTCTTCCTCTTCCCTCTTCCTCCCTTTCCATGACCCTGATGACTTGCTAATGACCTATTCTTCTCTTTTTATTTAATTCCTAATGATCCTCTCATGACGCTTCTCTGACATTTGCCGATCCATTCTCTTCCACAGCCGAGTGCCTGTTTTCCATCGGGGCCTATTCGTTCCTTGCCTTCTTATTCCTTCTCTCCTTTCTCTCTCTCTCTCTTTCTCTCTCTCTCTCTTTTTTTTTTCTCTCTCTCTCTCTCTCACACGCATACTTGCTTCCTCTCACTATCATCCTTCATCCTTCCTTTCCTCCCTCCGTCTTTCCTCCTTCTTCGCCTTCTCCCTTCTCTCTCTTACACACACACTCTCACTCTCTCGAGCATCTCTCGCATTGACCTTTTTTTCTGCCGCCATCAAAACACCCCCGTGCACATTCCCTTTCCTTCGACCCTGCCCTGTCCATCCTTCCATACCTTCTCCCTCCACAACACACATACCCTCTCTCTCCCTCTCCCTCCTTCTCTTCCTGTGCAGAGTCGCGTCAGCTAGCAGCAACCACAGCCCCACCACCACCTCCTCCACCTCCTCCTCCCCTCGACACACATAGATCCTTTCAGACCTGAAGCATTGTCATCCGCCCTGTCCATGTTGCTGTCCGCGCATGATCAGCGACTACAGGTCAAAGTCAACGAGATTGCACCGACACTCCTGGAGCCCAGTCATGGACTTGGATCCAGGACTCCGATGCATCTGGTGCAACTTTCGAACCTGAAGCTCAATGGAGAGATCTTTTCAGCAAAGTCTCTCTCCATCCATCGCCGGATCCTCATCAAAAACTTTTTGTCCGTCCTCTACCAACAGCACCCAGTTGAATGGCTGGAAGAGAGTCCTGTCGACGAGCAGGATCACTGGATGGAGCAGACGCTCAATGCTGTAGGCATCGGCAACTCGGACGATTCATACCAAGTAGGTGGTTTTCCCCAATGCATCTGATCTGCACCCAGTCATGTCGTCCACTTTCAACCTCTCCCCTTTCCCATTCACATTCACACGCCTCCCCTCCTTCTCTCTCTCTCTCTCTCTTTCTCTTTCTGTGTTGTCCCCTGTAGGACCATGACAGCGACGCGTACTATGGCGGGATCGTAAGCGGGAACGACTACGCTGACCCATACGACTATTCTCACTACTACGCTCCCGAAGGCCTCAAACACGACCGTAACAGGAGCGTAGACCCCTCGGATAGCTATCGTCCTGGCCTCCACAACCTCATCGAGCCCCCAACCCTATCCGCAGCTGCTGCTGCCGCGGCCTCAGCCGTCACCTCTCGCCGGCGACCCTTGACTCTGCGCTCTGGCAAGATTCCTCTGCCCAGACCTGTGTCTGTTGAGCTGCCTCAGTCGCTACACTCGTACCTTTCTACGGTATTTGACGTCGACTGGTCCGTCGATCTCCCCAGCACAGAAGATTCGCTCTTTACCGCCAATGCGGCGCTCGGCCAATCGCCCATGGCCTCTCCTTCACGTCTCTCTCCATCTGTTTTGGGCCCCAATCCGTCCTCCTCGTCCTCGTCCGCTGTCACGGCTCCTACCCAGTCGTCTAGGAGCAGCGCTGGCGGTAGAACCATGAGCGCTCGTGTAGAGCCTGCTCCTTCAGAGAGCCAACACGCTCTGGACACTCTTGGAGATGGACCAGGACAACAGCGCGCAAGTGGCGTGAGGCGTGGCCAGAACTTTTCAACAGCTAGACAGGACCCAGTCGAATCGCAGGACCGGGATCCTTCACAATATCGTGACCGACCAACACGCAGCGAGCCCACAGGATATAGATTACGATCCGGCGTGGCAAGGAAACCAACCATCGTCACCTCGAAGCGGTTCCCACAAACAAATCCTCCACGAACAACAGACTCCGTTCAGCAAGTCGAGCCGCAGGCGGCACCGATTGAAGCAGGTCTTCATTCACCCCATTACTCTTCCTCCATTCCCGCCCCCCCTTCCTCCACTACACCGACCCCAGATTCAACCAACTGGGTGGCCGTACCGACAACGCGCTCGGCGAGATACCCAAAGGCACAGGCCATGCCCGTGCGGAGTCCAAGGCTGGGGCCCATTGCCCTTGCAAGAGCCGCCGAAACGAGAGCCGCCGCATCAGGGACAGCAACAACAGCAATGGCATCACTCATGGCTGCGACGACGACGACAACGACGACGACGACGACGACGACGACGACAACCTATC
Organism: Mortierella sp. BCC40632; assembly: GCA_011634665.1. Taxonomy (NCBI): domain Eukaryota; kingdom Fungi; phylum Mortierellomycota; class Mortierellomycetes; order Mortierellales; family Mortierellaceae; genus Mortierella; species Mortierella sp. BCC40632. The sequence continues at coordinate 3,715,386 of WAEK01000001.1, forward strand.
CATCGTCCGAGTCATGTACGAAACCTGACCAGAGATCCCCATCTTTCCTGGACTCTTATTCGACGGACCAACTGCAGCCCTGGCTCGGCGCCCCGCTGGACGTGGTGGAGCCTGCGACGACAGTGATCACCACGACAGCGACCAGCCCTGAACGGCCCGCTCGGCCCGTCTCCTCATCGTCTTCCTCCTCATCACTGTCGTCCGTATCTCTATCCACAATGCCATCACGGCCATCGTCCATGTCATCCACGCTGACTGAGTATCCACCTGAGAAGACGGGACTCGGGCAGGACGAGCATCCTAGCCACGATACACTTTCGCCTGCATCTGCAGCAGCCTCTGTGTCTGTGACCATGTCTGCGGCCATGTCTGCGGCCATGTCTGCGGCCATGTACGCGACTGCGCCCATCTCTCCACCACCACCGTCGGCCACAGTCCTCCCTCGCCAGCCTCGATCGCCTCCTCCTCCACCATATAGCCAGTTGCCTGAACCAGACTGTCATTCAACCACCATGGACCCCTTTTCGTCCATGCCTTTTCCAGAGACACGACCCTTGCCGATGATCCTTTCACCTGCAACAGAGCATCTGCAGCCAGAGTCGGCGACGTGCAAGCAACAAAAGCTGTTCGAATACCAACAATATCTTGAACGTCAAAAAATGTTTGTGCGAGAGGAAGAGTCAAAGAGCCATGGCAGTTCAAGTGCGGGCTCGAGTCTGATGCGGCTCTTGTCGAGGCCGTCGTTGTCGAGGAAGAAGCCAACGAGTCAACCTATGATTAGTGCACCCTTGCCAGCAGTGACCATGTCCTCGACCTCGACCCGACCAACGGCAACGCTCTCGAGTCCGATCTTGTTGAATGAGCTTGTACGTGATGATGCTTCACCAACACTGCCAACAAGTAATAATAAGAGCGCAGTCAAGTCGTGGAAGGGAACGTTGTCATCTGTCCGACTCAAGGGTACGTTTTCTCGGTCGTCTCTGTTGCCATCCTCCCCTGTTGTCAACAATACTGGACAATCCTCTCCGCTCGCCTCTCCGCTTGTTTCTTTACCGTCGCCACGACCTCAGGGTAGTGATCCCGTGGGAAGTACATTGTCTGTTGAGGCGCCTGTCTATCCCGCCTTCCAACCCTCATACCAATGCCCGATTCCGCCCGCGGCAACGCACTCGTCCCCGATCCTGACCCCGTCCTCTTACTCGTGCCCCACTCTTGGCGAGGCACCGACGATGTCGATCGCAGCCCTTTCCCTCGGGGCAACCTCTTCCAAGGGGTGGCAGAGCTGAGCTTGAGATGAGAAAGCAGAAGAGAGAGAGAGAGAGAAAGAGAGAGAGCCTCGATCGATCCTCCATGCACGGCGTGCGCGTTCGATTGCTAGGCTCCTCTTTCTCTTTCTCTTTCTCTCTCGCCCACGCTCGCACATTTTTTTTTTTTTTTTTTCCTTGCACACATGCACAAACAACATCCACGCACACATTCACATACACAACACAAACACACACACACACACACACACCCGCTCGCATTCACACACAACACTTCCTACTCTTTCGTATCCGCCCAAAAATACTAAAAGAATTAAAGATCGAAACGAGAGAGAGATGGCTACTCCACATAGACCACCAACCTCCCGAGGAGAAGAGTTATTCCCTCCCTCGGGGAGGGATCCCTGTCTTTATTTGTGTGTGTATGTTGTATCTCCCTGTCTCTTGTTCTCTCTCTCTCTCTCTCACACACCCTCTCCCTGAGCGGAGAGGGGCTGCCCGGGAGAAGGGAATGGTAGTGATAACGGAAGAGAGAAGGGAGCGGGGCGAGAACCATGCGTTGAGGAGATAAAAAAGGGTTGACGAGAGAGAGAGAGAGATAAAGGGCGAGAGGGTGTTGGGCGGTGCCCGAGTGAGAGAGAAATTCGTCCGCTCTGTCGGGAGGGGAGAGAGAGAACGAACGAACGAACGAACGAACGAACGAACGAACAGCGTGCGTGCAAGGGAAACAGAGGAGAGAGAGAGAGAGAGAGAAAGAGTAGTTGAACGAGTGAATGAAAAGAGTCCGGTGCAGTGGAATGTCTTTCTCTCTCACAGTCAGTCTCCTTTTTTTTTTCTCTTTTCTTTTTTTCTTTAATATCCCTTTCTTCTTTCGACTCTCTTTCTCTTTCTTCTTTCGTTGCTTGTTCTCTTCTCCACACACTCTTTTCTCTTTTTCTCTTTTTCTTGCTTGTGAATCAGTTCTTCCATTGCCCTGATTTCTCTCTCTCTTTCTCTCTCTCTTGTCCAAACCACCCTTTTTTTTTTTTTTTTTTCTCCATTCTATTGTCCATCAGCATTCAACATCTCTGTTGGCTCTTGCACATTCCTCATTCCCTGCCTCCTCCCCCCCCTCCCTCCCGTCCCCCCCCCCCGCCCTAACACACTCTGCTTCTTTCCCTCTTTTTCTTTTGCTCTGTTTCTCCCCCCTCCCTTCACCATGCCACAAGGCTCTAAACGAGAAAACAAACCGAAACGGGCACCCCTCCCTACTAGTCACCCGTACCCTTTCCCACTCTCCAAAGCAACAACACCATCAGCAGCAGCAGCAGCAGCAGCAGCAGCGACAAAGGCCATTCCTACAGACAGGGACCAACCCCGCTCGAGCCTTGTGCCGCATCGGGTCATTATTGTCGGTGGTAACATCCAGGGCCTTGTCCTCGGTCTGATCCTGTTTCGACTTGGTGTCGATTACATTATCTTGGAACGTGCCTTTGCTGAAGGAGTGAACCCAAATGTCATTGTCCTTGGCTCGTTTGTTCTCAACATCTTTGAGATGCTTGGGTTGTTGGATCAGGTCAAGGGTGAATCTTTGCCCTCGACTTCTCCTTCTTCTGCCTCTGGCTCTGCCTCTGCCTCTTCTTCTTCATCATCATCTTCTTCTTCCAACTCCTGGTCGGGTGCCACGGCTACCTCGACCGAGATGCGACAGATGATGATCTGGTCCGAGACAGGGCAGATCAAGGCAGAGGCCGACTTTGCGAATGCTCGAGAACGATTTGCACACAATGGGATCGTGATTTCGTTCCGTCGACTCCAACAGATCCTTCGGGAACATCATCCACAAGGACGTTGTCTGAACCACAAGTCTGTCGTCCGTTATGTCCAAACCGAAGACGAGGTGACGGTCCATTGTGAAGACGCGACTGTCTACCGAGGACAAGTCCTTGTTGGATGTGATGGTATGGCCAGTACCATTCGACAATTGATGTATAAAGAGATTGGTCGAGGAGGGTTCTCGTTTCCAAATCAATCTCTTCCTTCGTCGATGTCACCTTCGATTTCGTCTTTGCCCGGTCATCCACATGTTCGTTGGCCAGGTCTTCCTCAGTATTTGCATCCACATTATCAACAACATCATGCGGAAGAGAGTCTGGGCCATCAAAACCGGCTGCTGGCGGCCGACCGACGACCAATTCTGAGAACCGCCCATCTCACGGGGTTGACAAAGCCCTTGACGGGTGCCACGCGTGAGTTGGCTGCTGCCTTTGGTCGGGACTGGAGTATTTGCCATGTGGTCCTGGGTCAGTCGACCCCATTCTCGGTAGGATCCTTCTCTCTCTTTTTTTTTTTTTTTTTTTTTTTGTTGTTGTTGGCCCCATTGTTAATGTTGCTATTGTTGATGTTACAGCAGCTGCTGTCAGTGTTGTTGTTGTTGTTGTTGTTGTTGTTGTTGTTATTGTTGTTGTTTGCTGGGTTGTTTGGATGCCTTATTCTCTCACCCAGGTTTATTTGAGCATGGCCCATGCATCTCCATCTGCATTATTGAGCTTGTTTTTTTTTTTTTTTTTTTTTTTTTTTTTTTTTTTTTTTTTTTTTTTTTTTTTTGGCGGGACCTCAACACTAAACAGCGTAAGCATCTCTTTTTTCCTTCTTCTTATCATGTGTACGAAAACAATGAAAAAATGGATATAGTGTTGGATGACCCCATGCCTGGCGAGCAACGGATATGTTGGATGATCCAATATAACCGACCCCCCTCTGAGGAAGACCTCGAGGACGATGATTGGGTGGGCGGCACCGATGACGACGGCGACAATGGGGAGGGAGAGGGGATGGCCGGGGCCCATGATCACCATGTCGGTGCCCCAGTTCATCTCCACCCTGCTGCTGCTGCAAATGCTGCCCATTCCAGCGGCGATAGTGATAGCGAGAGCGAAAACGAAAACGACTCTTCGGGCAGTAATGGGCTCTTTGGACCACCCGATTCAATGGACCGACCCAATATCATCCAAGAGTTAATGGGTCATGTCCGGTAAGGACTCGAAATGAACCGAGAGGACCTTTGAAAGAGAGGGAGAGAGAGAAAGAGAGAAAGAGAGATCGATCTGCACTCAATGCAGGAGAGCACAGGGGGGGGGGGAGGGATGGTCAAAAAAAAGAGAGAAAAAAAAAAAAAAAAAAAGCAGGCCCGCATTTTGCCTCAAAGAGAGAAAGGGAAAGAGATCTCCGTCTTGTTTGTTCGCCCAATTGTCCTCTCCCTGCTCCTCGGTAAACAATGTGGAGAGTGTGGTCGTGGGTCCTGTTTGCATGGCTCTGCATCTGTTGACTAACTATGGACAAAAAAAAAATGCTCTTTTCTCTCACTTCTTCTGTATCCTATCCCAAAAAAAAAAAACGATAGCAATTTTGCCAGCCCCTATGGCGGAACCATAGGTGAGCTGTTGGACCAGACCGACCCAGAGGATATTCGTCTAGTGCCGAATGGACGGCGAGTCTATGACATGTGGTACAGCGGCCGAGTCGTCCTCGCTGGTGACGGTAAAGAATAATTTCTTTCAAATCATGACCTCAGTCAAACACCTCCTCGGCCCTCTCTTTCTCTCTCTCTCTCTTTCCCTCGGAGCAAACTCTTTCTCTTGCTTTCTCTCTCAACAGAGAGAGTAAAAGAGAGGGTATGTGTGTGAGGAGAGAGGAGAGGGGCTAGAGGAGAAAAAAAAAAGTCTGTTTGTGACCAGGGCTCGAACGAAGGAGATGCACAGACAGATAAACAAACAAGGCAGAAGACACAATTGGGGGTTGACCCTGCTACTGACTCTCTCTCTCTCTCTCTCTCTCTTTCTTTCTTTCTTTCTTTGTCTCTTTCTCTGTTTTCTCCCTCTCGCCCTCTCTCGCCCTCTCTTCCTTCATTTTCTCTCCGATCGACCCTCATCCGGCCATCTCGCCGTCCTGCCCCTCTTTCTCTCCTTCTCGGGTTGCGACCATTTCTGGCCCCTGGCTTTTTTTTTTCTTCTTCTTCTTTTGCCTGCACAGCATGTCATACGGTAAGAAGGGATGGTTTGCAATGAGGACCCGCGTGGCTCCAAGAAGTTAGACCTGGTGTTGTTGCTGTTGTTGCTGCTGTTATTGTTGTTGTTGCTATTGTTGTTGTTGTTGTTGTCGTTGTCGTTGTTGTTGTTGTTGTCCAGTAGACATACTCTCTACGCTCCCGACCCGATCAATTGACTTTTTCTTCTTTTTTTTCTATCTTTGTGTATCTCTCTCTTGCTATTGCTCTACTAGCTTGTTCCATGTGGAGGACAGGGGTAACGTGGCTTTTTTTTTTTTTTTTTTTCTTTTTCTTCTTTCTTTGTACTTGTATTTCTATATTCATACAAGAGGGAGAGAATGAGGGGGGAGGGACAAACGATGATGATGGACTGAGCGTATTCTGAACTGTACTACAACAACTACCGCTTCTGCTACTACTCGGACTCAGAAAAAAAACAATGGGCGCTCATGGCCGGGCGAAGCTGAAGCTCCGCGGGAGGGGGGGGAGGGGAGGGAGGAGAGAGAGAGAGAGAGAAGGGGAAGAAGACGAAGATAGAGAGCGTGTGATGTGTGTGAATAACCAAGGTACTGTAGTGGGAGAATCCTTATTTCCGGTCTCATTAACCCATCTGAGCTTTCTTTCTTTCTTCCTCTCTCTCTACTCTCTATTCTCTCATTCCTTCTTGCTCTCTTTCTCTTTCTCCCACCCCGCTCTCTTCTGTCTGCCTCCATCGGCGCTTTTTCGTTTTTTTTTTTTTTTTTTTTTTTGTCTCGGGCTTCGGGGAATGTGCCATCCTCCATCTTTACACACACAGCTCTCTTCAGGCACTACTTGATGCATGCTCTCTAGCCCCGCTACTCCGGCACGCGCTCGTGACGTGTGAGGGAAACATGTCCGAGATCTCGAGAGCGTTTGCGGGGTACCGTAATGAGCGATATCCAATTGCACAACGAGCCGTTGAGGCGTCAGCAGAGCTGACAAGGTTCATGGCTTCTAGTACGGGTACAGGTCATCCTCCTGGACAAGGAGGACATGGTGGACATGGAGGACCAGGAAACGGAAATGCCATGAACTTTGATCTGGACTTTGATTTCTTCCCCATGTGGTTACAACGTTATGTGGATCGGAGGATACGTGGAGTGGATCCTTATGGAGATGAAGAACAGCCCTTTGATGATGAGATTGAGGACTAGGACAGAGTGGATAAACCCCATTAGAATAAATATCATATATTACTGTATTTAAAAAAAGAAAGAAGAGAAGAAGGAGAAGAGATCTTGCTGTTGAGAAATAGCTGACAAAGACGTGGCTAGTCATTCAATATCTAGGGGCCAAAAAAAGATCTCCTTTTAATAGTTGCGAGCAGCTCTAATGTGAATGATGTATGCACTCGATGATCCCTCCTCCCAAGGCAATGGGCATGGGCTGTGGCTCACACTTTCAAATCTTTTTTCCGCACAGCATGATCCTCTGCTCTTGCTATGGTCATCAACTATTATTGTAGTTGGTGATCATGGAGGGGGCTTCAAGCCCAACGGCCGAATGTAATTCCATTCCATCTACTCCAAAGTTCATCTCTTTCTCGGAGCAGGGTAACTGCGTTTGCCGATCCTCCTTTATAGACTTTGGCCGATTTCGCTATGGATCCGGGGGAATCTTCGGTCGGTTAGCCCGAAGAGAGTTCTTTACAGAGACTTTTTTTTTGCAACTCTAGCTTTTGGTCTTATCACATCTGGACCAGCTACCAAAAAGTATGATTGAGGTTCGTGCCACTACTACTACTACTAAAAAAAAAAAAAAAAAAAAAAAACTTTTAATGGCCGATTGCTCGTGGTACGTGCCACGGGGAAAGGAAGAACAACTGTGTCACTCCTTTTTATTCCCAAAAGTGAACACAACAACAGAACAGTCAAGCATGAAAGGAAATGGAGATCGTCAACCCTGCATACAAATTCAAGGCATGATGAGATACCTTTTGCTAGCATCGCACGAAAATCCAACGATGTGTCCCTCTCTTCCAATCCTCTTCTTCAGGTATCCACCAGTCACGCCTTCGCTCCCCTTTCTCGATCACTGTGGTCAACTTCAATGACCAAGGCTGTGGTCTTGGTTTTTTGCAAGACCCTTTCTCTCTCTCTCGCTCTCTCTCTGTCTCTGTCTCTCTCTCAGTGGTTCTGGAAGGTGTTACTTTTTTTTTTTTTTTTTTTTCTTCTTCAATTTTAGCACGTGTAAAATTCAATCTGACGACTTTGGCCACTGTTCGCATTGGTGGGCCTGACACTCCTAGACAAATATTGAGAGAGAGAGAGAGGTCAAAAGAGGTGAACAGTTGTATTAAAAGGGTGATTCATAGGGACAAGCGCTACCCTTTTCACCCCCTTCTACCATGAAAACTGTTTGCTCCGCTTTAGGATCATGCGTATTCAGCTACGGGGTGCGGTGAGGAGGGATGGGTAAGACGATCGCGTCTAAATAGGCAACCTACAGGGAGGGAGGGTAATCTGAATAGAGTCGAGAGTGTCATATCGGCGAGGCTTTCCAGAGGCTGGAGGACAAGGCCTCTGTTCTAGCAAATTGAACGAGACCAGGGACTAGATTGTCTGAACCACCCGGGCAGACCCCATACTTGTCCATATCCTCCTGAATAGGCTTTTCCCCCCCCCTTTTTTTTTCCATCATTCTAACTTTTACGTACGTTCTGGCGAGATCCTCTTTCTTTCCCTTTGAGGAGCTGGCGTAGGAAAGTCAGCAAATCGCTCTTTGCCACAAACACTGTCAATCGTGTCTGAAGCTGATTGGCATCTGAACCGAACGCGGATCTTGCATTCCTGCATGGAGAAAGGATGATCAAATCAGCTCACATGGAACATGGAATGAGAAATCTCTGTCCGTGTTGTCCAAAAAAAAAAAAAAAAAAAAAAAAAAAATAGTAACAAGCCTTGGTTCACCAACTGGAACCCAGCGCCTTCTAGTGGGATTTCACAAACCCATCGCCTCATTCTCTAGGGGAGAGAGAAAAAGGATGCCCGGTCTCCTTTCTACTTTGCACATTTATTTTGGAACCTCATCTAAGGGTATGTGTTCTCACACTAAGCATGTCTCTATTACTCGACATTCTGCCTGAATCAATATTCTTTTCTTCTCTTCTTTTCTCTCTTTCTTCCTTTCTTTTCTACCTGCATAGAACTCTAGGAGAAGGAACCGGAACATTGGCGATGTGGTTGTGGTGCATTGCACAAGGTGACCAGGACCATCTTCTAAAAAGGATCGTCCGAGTAGTGGAACCGCATCGATGCAAGGAGAAAAAAAATATAGCTAAATTATCGAGGAACCAGGCGCACATGCATTGCCATCATCTTCATTACCACCAACACAATCCACGTTGTCCAGATTTCCGTTTCTACGCAAAAAAAAAAAAAAAAAAAATAGAATACAGGATAGTCTCTCCATCGCAGTTACTGCATTTGGTTGTTCGATAATAAATTATACCTTCTTCAAGCTCGAGCGGATCAAAAGGATACAGATCTAAATGGTATAAGAGGCTAGGCTCTACAGCAAATCTACGAGACACGGCATGTCGGATTATGCTATCAAAGAGTCGTGGACCTCCCACTTCCCTCCTCCCTCCACGAGCTCAGTGTGCCACATGAGCGGACGCCTAGACAAGGATAATACCCCCTGCTGTGAGACGTACAAAGAGAGAGAGGAGAACAAAAAAGAGTCAACAAGACGCGAAACTGCAGCTCGATATTATGACCCTGCATGGTTTGTCATTGCAGCCATCCGCGCTAGGGATCTGGCATGTTGCTTCCATCGACGCCGTCAACACAAAAGGGAGTTGATCCGAAGTTGAAAGGTGATAAATTGGAGAGGTAATGAAGCCGACGGACGAAATCATGGCCGCTCGGAGATACTTCTTTTTTTTTCGGTTCGAAAGAACTCAGGCAGTTAGCTCCCGATGTGTTGTCGATCCATGATGACATTTTGACGGATCTTCAATACCAGTTACTGTCAAAAAGGAAAAAGAAAAGGTACCAACTCTGCTTTTTTTTTTTCTTTCTTTTTTTTTGTTTTTATGTTTTTCTAGCCCGGATTCACGGCTCAACCATTAAACGTCCTATATCGGATATCCTCCCTGTATTCTCCGTATTGACTCTCAAATAGGGCTGCGAAGTCGGTACTTTCAGAAACTATTAAGACGGATATGAATGCCATACCCCCCCCCCCCTTCCCTCTTTCCGCCTTGACTGAAGAATTGGTTGAGTCATACCGGATTGAGCTCGAGAGCTCTAAGGAGGACCCAGGTGGTTCAGCCCAAGCAAGGAACCGATCGGGCGTCCCCCCTTTTCTGTCCTTTTTTACTTTTTCCACTTTTCTTCTGAGACCACGAGAGCAATGGCCGACGAGCTTACAGCCCTCTCTCCTTGATCATCACCAGACTCTGAGCGGATTGATTACAACATATCAAGGAGAAGAAGGAGAGCGTCAAGGTAAGAGAATGATATTGGTGATGATATCTCGTTTATCCTTATTTTTGAGAGAGAGAGAGAGAGAGAGAGAGAGAAAGAGTGTGTGTGTGTGTGAGTAAAAGATACGATATCATGTCAGTTTGCTGTTGTTGCGTTGTAAAACCTCAATAACGAGCTCAATCATCAATGTAGCACCAAAAGGGTGCATTATTTCCCTGCGATGCCCATCAACCATCTGTCCATCTGTCGCTCTCACATTTCCACATTTATTCCCACCCAATCTCATCTAGGTGAAGCATCATCATCATCTGCTCATCATCTTATTTTTTTTTTTTTTTTTTTTTTTTTTATATAACAGACCAGAGGAAAAAAAGAGAGAAAGAGAAAGAGAGAGAGAGAGACAGGGACAGGGACAAAAATAAAGGACCCGAACCAGGAGCAAAACCAGAAAAAGAGCTCAGCAAGTAAGAAATAGGAATAATATGGATAAAGTCATTATCGTAGGCGGTGGACTCGGGGGCCTGCTACTGGCTATCCTCCTTGAACGAGCCGGGATCGACTACCTAGTTCTCGAACGGTCCACGGAGGCAAAACATCCACTCGAAGGGGGAGGTGTCATTTCGTTGACTTCGCAGATTCAACCACTCCTCCAACAACTCGGCCTATTGGATGAACTGCGAACTCTCGCCAAACCGATGTCTCGCGTCACCATCTTCGAGAATCACCAGTCAGGCAGCACTAGTAGCCTGCTCCAGTTGGTTGGTGTCATCGATAGTGCCTTTTCTCTCGACAGGTAATACGTCCAACAGCAAGGAATGAAGTCATACGTTTGCTACCGTTAGAGACTCTGGTTGCAGGTTTTTTTTTTTTTACCCACCAATTGCCACTCGACCATGCCGATAACCTTCTTTGCGTTTACATTTTATTTGCTTCCACGGCGTCTGACTCGCTGTCTTCTAGATATGGCTACTATAGCCTAGCTATCTCGCGCCCAGAACTCTACAACACCCTTGTAGACAAAATCCCGCCTCACAAGTTACTCCTAGGAAAAGAAGTCCAAGAAATCCATCAGACCTTCGATGGCGCAACCTCCATCGCAACCTGTGAGTGTAAAGACGGTTCTGGGTACGAGGGCATTATCATTGGCGCAGACGGTGCCTATAGCACTGTCCGTCTCAGTCTCTATCGTCAGCTTAGGCTGGACGACAAGCTACCGGTTCGTGACCGTCGACCGTTCCAGTATGAGAACCAAGCATTGGTGGGTATGACTCGACCTCTGGACCCGGAACGGTTCCCAATGGTTCAGGAAGAACACTCGGACACAAGAGTACTTGTCTCCCAAGGAGACACGCCGTACACGGTAAGCATTGGATGTTTTTTTTTAGCGTCATGCTACGACGTACCTTTGTTGAGCTATTCTTTCTTGTTTTGTCGAGTTTTTTTTCCCATGAAGAAGGAGCAAAAGACCTCGCTTTATTCTTAGGACCATTTGAAAAGAAAAAGAAAAGATGGGAGACGGAGCTCAATCCAGCTGATTGTACATCCGCAGAGCTATCTCGGCATTGCTTTCCGACTTTATCGTCCAAAAAAAAAAAAAAAAAACAATGCTGATTGTGAATATATTTTTTTTTCTTTCTCTGCATTATAGGTATGGTGCGTCCCAATGACAGGAAATAGGATGTGCTGGCTCCTGGATGAACCATTATGGGATGGACCGAGAGATTGTCCCGAAGTTGAGGATTTGACGTACAATCAAGAGGCAGTCCAGGCAATGTGCGCTCGCTATCGACCACAACAGAGTCCGATCGCCGGCGTGTTGTTGGGGGAATTGTTCGATATGACACCCGAGGGGACCATCCTATCGCTGCCACGCGAGGAGGGCGCATTCTCGACATGGGCCCATGGCAAGATTGCAATTATGGGCGACGGTAAGTAACGCTTTTGGAAGCGGCGAGCTTGAGTTGCGGACCCAGTAAATGAACCAACGTGGGTAGTACACGGTTAGGTGTAAGGGGTGGTGGTAGTGGGTCGATCGGTGTTGAACGATCACACAAAAAAAGAACTGACTGAACCTACTTGCTCATTGCCTCTTCCCACGTACCGATAAACCTCATTCCTTTTGCTCTCCTTTTTGTCTTCCCCCCTTTAGCATGCCACAAGGTAAACCCAAGGACAAAGATGGTTATCGATCGATGTTCTGATTGACGCTTCTCCGTTTCTCTTTTGCATCTACCATTTGTTTATTCTGTGCTTGTCCTTCTTCCTTTTTTTTTATTTTTTTTTCTCGTGTCCGACACATGGAGAGGTTGATTGGTTACACAGCAAAAAACCGTTGACTAATGCGATTTGTTGGTCACGGTCACACGAATCGCTCTCTTTTTTTCTCTCACTCTCTTTCTTCTTCTCTTCTTTACTCTCTTTTTTGGGCCCGATGGACGGTCTTTTGTTCCTCAACAGGCACTTCCTTATGGCGGTCAACCGATGGTACAAGCTGGATATGATGCAGCTAAACTAGCCAATATCCTCTACGCCCTTGCACAACAGCAAGAACAACAACAACAACATCAACAACAACAACAATTAAAGACCAGTGACAACAATGACGGCACTCTAGCCACGAGCGAGACAAGGACTGGCACTGAGAGCAGCCACAACAAGAAGGGTGCACTGTCCCCGGGGACAGGATTCGACAGCATCGAGAGCGGACTGCGAGCATATGAGAGGGAACGCCGAGATGCAGCTGAAGCCGTGGTGGAGAGCTCGCGTCATTTCGGCCGACTGCTGCGTAGCAGCGGTAAAGAACCTAGTGGTGGTAGTGGTGGCGATGATGGGTGGTGGGGGTGGTGGGGTCAGTTGCGTCGGCAGGGCTGGATCGGGAAATGGATTCGGTATGTGGTCCTGAATTATGTACCCCGGTTTCTAGTCTACCGTCTGAGCGATGGCCTGAACAGCGATCGACCCCAGGCCACCTTTCTTCCCAAGGTGATCTGAGATGAAAAGGGAGTGCCAGTCCGCAATAACAAGAAGACAGGAGAAAGAAAAGGAAAGGAAAGAAAGAAAAAAAAAAGGAGAGTGTGTGAAAGAGAACGAGGTCAGATCGAACAAGAGCGGGCAATAGAAGGAGCTGAGAAAAAAAAAAAAAAAAAAAAAAAGAGCAAAAGGCAAGATTAAAGGTACTTCTCTCAATCTTTTATTTTTCTTTTATTATCTTTATTATTCCTCTCAATTGAACATATACTAGATGCTATTGTTGCTATTGTTGTTGTTGCTGTTGTTGATGTAGCTATTGCTGCTATTGTTGCTATTATTACCGAGCATCTCCATCTCCTCCTCGTCTTCCTTCTCTTTCTCTCTCTCTTGGAAAAACGGAACAATTTGAATCTTGTCACGGTTCCATATTCCTGGCTAAAAGAATAAAGAAAAAGGTACATGCATGCGGCGGAACAGGTACGAGCGGGGCACTGTCCGCTTGATGCCCAGGTTGGGCTGCACAGTCTTGCCTTGTGGAGCGCGGCACGCGAAAAGCGGAGTAAGGCAATAGAAGAGGAGAAAATGAAGGTTGAGCGGTCATTGTTCTTTTTCTACTCTTTTGATCCCACTGCAGCCCAGAAAGAGCTATCTCTCTCTCTCGCTCGTTCGCTCTCTCTCCTTCTCTCTGTGTGAGAGTATGAGAGTGCGTGTGAATGTAGAAAAGGAAGGAGGCGCGGGGGTAATAGACAGAGAGAGAGAGAGAGAGAGAGAGAGAGAGAGATGAGTCGAATAGCTACTCAGAGAAAATGATCGCCTTTAATTCAAAAGTCAGATCGTCATAGAATATCCGCTGCGGGATTGCTAAAATGGCTGTAATAAAGCAAGTATGAAGGTAATAGAGAGAAATAGAGAGAGAGAAATAAAGAGAGAAAGGGGAAGAGAAGAGAGAAACCAAGACGTAGCCAACAATAGGCGGAGAAGGACCACGAGGAAACAAGAGACAAGTCTGGAGATCTCTCGGAGAGGACTCCTCTTTTTTTCATTCAGAGTCGATGTACCTCACCTCTTTGTCCAGTGTTGGTTCCTAGTTGATAAACGATTATTCGCCGAGCAGACTACCATGGATGACGACAAGAGACCAAGCTCGCTCTAATCCCAGCAAATAGGTCAGGATCTAGATTTTAGTCCTGACTGGTCCCAGCCCTTACCCTAGAGCCTTCTCTTCTTTCGGACTCTTTACTAGACTTACGAAGTGTGAGAGAAGCTATTGTGCGTGAGACAGGATGAGGCAAATGGGGGTATGTAGCCATGCTGTCTTTCTTTGACTGGTAAGCAGCAATTGACCTTTTTTCCCCCCAGCTCCCCAACAACAAAAACAATAACAATAACAATAACAATAACAACAAGGTCTCTTCTTGGTGACACGCCCAGCTCACCCCATTGCGACTCTAGCTAGGGCAACCGATGGCCTGATTGTCTGAGATGGTATCGAGTAGCGGGAGCCCAAAAAACGACGTGTTCCTTCGGCTTCTCTTTACTTTTTAGACGATCTGAACCCCAGCCTTCTCACTCGAGACGAGATGCCAATGGCGCGACAGGAGGAGGGATGATCATATTTCGGGGTGCCTCGGACCACATTGACAGCGCAGATGGTCTAGGAGAGAGAGAGAGGGAGAGAGAGGTGCAATATGTCATCATTCCATCCATAGCATGGTACAGGACAAGCTGTACAAGAACAACGGTACCGGTCTTGCAAAACCTGGCAAGACCCTGGGCGAGGAACCGCATATGGAGAGCAAACAGCTGGTGAGGGTGACAAGAGACTAGAGAGGTATTCAGACAGATTGAGAGAAAGAGTGAGAAAGAGAGTGAGAGAGAAGTAGTGCAACCTCCCCTGGATCGCGCATTGCATGCATGATCCATTCACAAAAAAGAAGAGGCGGAAGAAGGTCTACTGGATGGGAAAGAGTCATGAACATGCGACATGTGTGTTGGAACCATCTGCATCGGCCTGACACGATGCTGCTCTGTGCTCTACTCCATATCCGCACCCACGCCGTGCCTGCTGCACTGGATCGATATGAATCCTTGCCAACCCTCACAGTTTTGTTTCGTTTCATCTTGGGAGGTGCACGCCACCCTCACTTTACCTCTCAATCTCTGCCATGTTCTGCCTCGCTCTGCCATGCCCGATCCGAAGCAAAGCTAGCTACCGAGGTTGAGCGCAGGAGATGAGGAGCGGCTCTGACAATTGTCCAACTCTGTCCACACTCTCACACAAGTTACTCGTCCATCGAGTTAATGCCAGGCGCGTCTGTTATATATAGCTGCATTGATATATATTACTCTGCATCGAGCGTGAGAGGAAGGAAGGGGGAGTCGGGGGAATTGTGAGGAGGGGCCAAAGGCTATCTCCAGCAGCCGATCTGCAGCATGCACCAGTATGTAAGAACATGCAGCCAACCCGGACGGGCACCACTTCCCACAAGACCCGATGAGCAAAGAGACGACCAGCAGAGGAAGAGGAAGAGGAGGAGGAGGAGGAAGTAAAAGGCCGAAAGGGCGGACGGCGGAGGTGAAGAAGAAATAAGGAGGAGGAAGAGGAAAGAGAAAGAATAAAAAGGCCTCTTCGAGCTGACTTTGGAAAGAGCGACCCAAGCGAATGTGCCTCACACGGCCGATGCATTTCGCCTTCGATTCGAGCAATGAAAGTATTCATTTAAAGAAGAGTATTCATTTATCGGGGGGAAATATATGGTTTATATATATATCTGCGAGACCAACTCAATCGAGTAAACCAATTCTCTCCCTAATGGCCCACACGGAACGGACCGAAGGACGGGGTCGGACAGGGGCCGTGAACGGGCGGAAGAGGAGGACGAGTGGAGAGGAAGGATGGGAGAGGCGTTTGCGATCGGCTAACAGCGGGCGAGTAGGAATGGAGGGGGGGTGAAGAGGAGTGAGAGTGAGTGAGGAAGGAGCCGGATCCTCTCTTTCCCTTGACTTGTCCTTCTCATCCTGGCCCGCTCAGTGCTCTTGTTCACTCCCGGCTGCTCTGTCTTGGTTTTTGCGCTGTCAGCTGTTGGAGCCACAACCCCACTCTCCCTTATATAGACCCCCTCTCCTCCCCTTGGATTGCCCCTACCGAGACCATTCCTGCCCTGTCTACACTTGCTCTTTCTTTCCCCTTCTCTCTTTCTCTCTCTTTCTTTTTCTTTTGCTGATCAGTTTTTTCTCTTAGCATTCATTCTCTGGATTGCATTCAACCTCAACGACCTCCTCTCCACTGCATCATCACTCGACCGACTGTTCAAAAAAAATTTTAAAGCCGCTCTTGTCAATTGTCAAATAGCCAAACCTCTCGTCCTCTCTCTCTCTTTTCTTTTCTCTTTTCTCTTCTCTTCTCTCTCTCTCTCTCTCTCTCTCTCTCTCTCTCTCTCTCTCTCTCTCCTTCTTTCCCCACTCGCAAACATTTCCCTGCTCTCTCTCACTCTCTCCTTTATTACTTCCCTTCCGCCGATCTTCCTGTCGATCTTCACTCCATTTCCACCTTTCACTCCTCCCAACCAATCCCCTCCCCCCCCCTTCAATCCTGCCTCCCAAACTCTCGCGCGGCGATCTACCGCACCCAATTTCCACCACGGCCGCCACAAATTCTACCCCGTCCTCCCGGACGGCCACTCCCCAGCCGCCTCGCCCACGGTCCTCCACATACTCGCATTTCCGGCACCAGCACACCTACTCGACATACTCCTCACCCGATCTTAGTCCTCATGCCAGCGACTTTTCCCACTTCTTCCCCCGTCCCAACAAACCCTCAGCAGCAGCCCTTCCATCGCTCCGAGTCATCATCGTGGGCGGTGGTCTTGCAGGACTGATGATGGGCATCATGCTCGAGAAGGCTGGCATCGATTACCACATCCTTGAGCAGGCTTCGAGACTCCGCCCACTCGGTACGTCGATCTCACTCCACCCGGTCATTGTTGGCCTGTTGGAGCAGCTTGGCCTGCTCGACGAGATGTACAAGATGTCCAAGCCGCTGCGGGGGATCACCGTCCTCTCGGCCAACGGCCGCAAAATGGGCCGCATCGACGCCCGAAGCAATAAGCGGAGGTAGGTTTGCCGTTGTCGGGGCATTAAAAAAAAAAAAAAGGAAAAATGCAGGCATAGAAGAAAAAGAGAATCGAGAGAAATCGGTTCCAGCCTCATATGCCAAAAGATCTGACTCTGATCAATCGATCTAATCCAACTTGCTCTCTCTCTCTCTCTCTCTCTCTCTCTCTCTCTCTCTCTCCCCTTTCTCTCAACTACAATCCAATAGACATGGGCACCAGGCCATGGTGATGAGCAGGTATGAGAAGCTCTTGACTATACAAACCCACCCCTTTCTGTCCAACATTACCCACATGGAACCCAGTTTTTTTTTTTTTGTCCCTTTGTCCCTTTGTCCCATTGTCCCATTCTCTCTTTCTCGTCTTTTTTCTCCCTTTATTCTATTCTCGCGCTATTCAATCTCCTCCATGACTCCAGTCTCAGGAACGGGCTTTTTCGATCACCTCGGACAGGATCAAACACCTGGCGAACCAAGTCTCTTGTCCCCAGAGTCTTGGTTTCCGCCGCCGACGCCACCACCTCTTCCTCCTCCTCCTCCTCTTCTACTCACTTTCCTGATCCACACAGCTTCTAACCACTTTCTCGCTTTCTGCTGAATTCCTTCGTTCCTCTTGGCCTTTCAAATAGACCGGATCTCCACGAGTTCCTGCTTAAGCGGATCCCTCCTCACAAGTTGACGACTGGCAAACGAGTCATTGACTTGTACGAGACTGAAGAAGAGGTGATCGTGACATGTGTCGACGAAACTACCTATGTCGGTCACCTTGTCGTCGGTGCTGATGGTGCCTATAGTGCCATCCGCCAGATGCTCTACGAAAAGCTGCGCGCACGCGGGGTCCTGCCCGAGTCTGATACGAAGCCGCTCCACTTTGATAAACAGTGCGTCGTAGGTAGGTTGAACCCTCTCTGACTATCTGGATACATTGCATATATACACAAGAAAACAAGGCGGATGGGCAGATGGAGTGCTCTGTCATCATCGGTTCCTTCGGACGCCCTCATGTGGGTTGTACAGCCCGTCAGCCGTCCGCATGTCTCTTGTTGTTGACCTTCTCGCCTGGGCGTGTTTGGACGCCCAAGGGCAAAAAATTGTCCCTGGGTTCGCCATACTCGATTTGGGTTGTTTGCTCTCGCACGCCTGCTCTCTCGCACCCACTCATTATATTTTTTTTCTTTCTTTCTTTCTTCTATTTCACCGATTCATGTCGCATCCCGGCAGGCATGACAGCGCCCCTGGATCCAATCAAGTATCCCGTCTTACAAGACGACTCGTGTGAGGTCAAGGTCCTGCTGGGCAAAGACCAGCATACTTCGGTAAAGTGAACGCCCCCATTGGCCACTCATTGCCATATTCACACACACACTCCCACACTCGCTCCCCCTCCCCCCTTCTTCCATTACTTGGCGCCTCAAACATGCCAAGAGCTTGTACCCTAGTTCTGTCTCTTCTCTTTCATTCCGTTTCTTCCCTTTCCTGCTCTGTCCCTAAAGTCTCCTCTTCCGGCTCCACCCATGCAAGGTGATGCTGGTGAGTGCTGTGGTGCTGTGCGTAAGAGTGCGGAAGACTCTGCTATGCTTACCCACACCACAACAGGGCCTTCGTGTGTGTGTGCAAATCACTCTCAGCGAGTATTTCGGATGAGCTCAAATGGTCGATCTCGTCTGTTCCTGGCCCTGGCCCTCTTCTTCCTATTGGCAACCAAAGGAGAGCGAGAGCGAGTGAGGAACTTTCAGGACACTCTTTCCTCCTTTGTTCCTTCTCCTCCGTCCAGCCGATTTCTC
This sequence comes from Mortierella sp. BCC40632, assembly GCA_011634665.1. Classification (NCBI taxonomy): domain Eukaryota; kingdom Fungi; phylum Mortierellomycota; class Mortierellomycetes; order Mortierellales; family Mortierellaceae; genus Mortierella; species Mortierella sp. BCC40632. The sequence goes on from WAEK01000001.1 coordinate 3,733,994, forward strand.
TCTCTCTTTGCCCCTTATTTTCGAGCTGAGATGAATTTGAGCAGAGTTCAATTCCCGAGAGGGGAAGAGGAACAGAGAGAGAGAGAGAGAAGGTGGGACGCGAGAGCCGTGCCTGGCTGGGCCGATATGAAGGACAACAGCAAAAACAAGAGAGAGCGAACATGGCGGCCATGTTGAATGCATTCAGCAGTCATGATGTCTTCAACCTTAACCTTCTGTCCTACCTCTGCGGTGCCTGGCACGGAATCCTCTATACCACAATGATGAAGTGAAAAATAGCCCCTTACATCGAGACTAACTCTCTCTCTATCTATCTATCTGTCTATCTGTCTATCTGTCCATCCTCGGCCCGATCTGTCCTTGTCTGCCCGCTCAAATAGATGTGGATCCTCCCCCTCACGGGAAATCGCTTTGCCTGGTGTGTCGGGGGCCCAGACCCACATGTGTCGCTCCCAGAAGAAGGGGGCGACCAGGCCAGTCAGCGGAGCCATAGCAGCCGAGGCAGTAGCCAAGGCTCGCGATCTGGTCGCGAATGGTACCCCGAGACAGCCGTCGAGATCTGCGAAGATGTCCGTAACTTCATCTGCCCCTATGGTGGATCCGTGATGGAGATCATCGAGGCTACTCCCATGGGCCTTACTTCCAAGGTCCTGCTCGAGGAAAAGATGTACCGTACCTGGTACAGTGGTCGTGTTGTCCTCGTTGGTGATGGTAATGTATCCCTTTTGTTTTATAAAGCTATTATGACAATCAAAGAAAGGAAGCTCGCTCAGCCTCACTCATGCCTACCTCATTTGTATCCCGCTTCTTCTACTTTGGTCTCTACTTGTTATACATGATTTGGTTCTCTTTTCTACAGCATGCCACAAGGTATGGTACCCCTACTCTGAAATAATACCTCGATGATGTCGGTCATTGTACATCCCTTTTTTTGGGTTATAGAAGAAAGTGAGACTAACCAACGTGTGTATGGTCCCCGTTTTCTCTCCCTCTCTTTCAATTGCTTTTCACTTTAGATTGTTCCATTCTTTGGCCAAGGAGCTTCGCAGGCTATTCTTGACTGTGCCTGCCTCGTCAACATGTTTATCGAGCTCAAAACGGCATCTGTTCCCGAATTGAAAGATATCTTTCAGAAATACGTCGAAGCCCGTTCCGAGACAGCTAGGATAGCTTCTGATAGCTCTCGAGAGTTTGCCGATCTCATTTATGATCAGGTACGGCTTTTTTCTCTTTTCTCTTTTTCTTCAAAAGAATACACGTTTGCCCGATCCAGTATCGTTCGATCCAGTGACCCGAGAGAGAGGTACCTCACTTTTTTTCTTTTGCTTAAACTGACTGTGGCTCTCTCTCTCCCTCTACCAATATATTCCATCCTATAGGGCTTCAAAGCGGACGTGGCTCGTAACATTGTCCTTCGGTTCACGCCCAATTGGCTTCTTCGTATGATCACAGGCACGATCAATTCGGACCGACCGACGCTCAACTTCTTGCCCCAACCAAGATGTTTAATGAAGAAGGATTCGCGAACCAATCTTTTGAGACCCAAGTCCTCGAGGCTTCAATTTAGCTCCGAACCACCTTCGCGGACACAGTCGCAGATCTACTTGCCTCTGCACACGCAACCTCAGGTACAACCTAGGTCCTTGACGCCTCAAGTCCATTAAGAAACAAGGAAGAAAGGCCAAAAACCCTTATGGCCATGATCCTATTTCATCATGGGCGTAAACAAACCAACACACACACACACACACACACACACACACACACACACACACAAAAAAAAAAAAAAAAAAGCCTCGCCAAAAGGCGGGCCTGAACATATATACATGCAAACATACATACATCGCTCTCTCTCTCTCTCTCTTTCTCCTACTCATCCCACTTTCCATCAGCACCGACCCATAGTACACTCGCACATACACATAGCATTTCGGGCAGGGGAATACTGCCCGACAACCTTCTTTTTTTTTTTTCTTTTTCTTTTTTACATATTTTAATGACCTTTGGCATTCATTTTTTTTTTATATACTTTTTTTTTTTTTTTCTTTCCTGTGAAAGAAAACACTATTTTCAGCGTTTCTTTGCACCTTCCTACATAGAGCTTTATTTTTTTTTCCTCTTTTATCGACTCCTAGCTACATAGACATGACTTTCTTTTTTTTTATTCCTTCCCTAATGAAACGAAACGAAAAGAAAAACGAAAAAGAAAGATGATGATGAAGAAGAAGAAGAAGAAGAAGAAGAAAAAAAAGGCAACGCCTTTGGCACTGCATGCACACACGTACCACCTCGGACATGGATTTAAAAAAAAAAGAAGGTTAATGACGAACGGGCAAATCGGACTGGAAAAAAGGCCCAAAGCGCGCATGCTTTGATCCTCTTTTTAGGAGTCAGAGAGAAAGAGAGAGAGAGTGAGAGAGAGAAAGAAAGAAAAAGAAAGAGAGAGATGTAACCTCCTCGTGTGACTCTACCAAGAGTTTGCCCATGAAATCGAAAGGGTTTAGCCGAGGGTGAGGGAGGTATCTCTAAACACTTGGTTTCTTTGCATGGGAGGGTTTTGCTTTTCCTCTTTTCCATTGTACTACAACACTCGTCTTTTCTTTTTTCTCATTGATGCTCCGCCTCCGTCTCATGGAAGAGGGGGAGAGAGAGAGAGAAGGAGGAAGGGGTTTCTTTTCGTGGCGCGCTCCTCACTCTCTAATGACTGCATCATAATCTTTTTTGATGTTTGAGAAACCGAGAAACGGGAAGGGAAATAAAAAAAAAAAAAAAAAAAACGCCCATGTTCTTGGGATATGAAATTCGCCTTTGTCATCGGGAATGATCATGGTGGGTGTAGGTGTAGAAAGAAAGAAAGAAAGAAAAAAATAAGAGTACGCGATAATAATAAAAACGAAAAAAAAGAAAAAAAAAGGGCAACGGTGGTGTGAATGATCGAGGAGTGGCAGTAGCAAAAGAAAAAGAAAAAGGCGGCAGTGCTCTCGTTTGACCAAAAGGAGCTTTCAGGATCACTAGAGGAGAAGCGCAGCCTTTCTTTTTTTTTTTTTTTTTTTTTTGCCTGTTCCTGAGAGACAAAGAGTAAGGTCTGCCTTGTCAAACCGGTCTTTCCCGCTCGAGTGTACTTTTTTCACTTACCAGGTGAGCTGTTAGAGCTTTCCACTTTTCTTCCTCCGATCAAAGGACTGCAACATTCCTTAGTCCGATCCATGATCTGATCCATGCTTGCTCTCTTTCTTTTTTTCTTTTTCTTTTTCTTTTCTTTCTTTTTTTCTTTCTTTCTTTCACTCGCTCGCTCACCTGCTTTCTTCCTTCCTCTGTAATGATGCATCGTACAAGAATAGACATTCTTGCCCAGCTTGGACCTTGTGTTTCCTTTTTCGATGTCCACCTTGGTTAGGCCTATCCGGTACTCGATCCAAAAAAGAAAAAGAATGAATGAATGAAAGAGAGGCCAAAAGCATTTACCTTTCTAACGGTCGGAGCCGCACTGACTATGGGCTACAAGAACGAAAGCTGCGCAGGGTCCTCTCCCTCTTTCTCTCTCTCTCTCTCTCTCTCTTTCTCTCTTTCTCTCACCCCCTCCCTCTCTCTCAGCTTCTCTGCCTTTTAGTCAACTTAGTAGAAATTCCATGACTACGGACTATGGAATCTTTTTCTTTTTGCTCTTCCATTTCCTTCTCCCCTCTACTATTTACTTCCTGTCTACTGCTAAAGACCTTTCTCATGGTCAAGAAAGAAGATGCGCACAGGCATGATGTCCGACTCTTTTTTTTTTTTTTTTGTTAGCAAAGACCCCATGTGGGCACGTAGAGTATATAGAAAACCAGGGCGACTCTAACCATTCCATTACCACCTGGTACTAAAATGAGATTATACCCACAAATGAACGCCATCCTAACAATTTTCAGACATCCAATAGCCAACACTCACACATGTATGAGTGGTCGTATTACCAATTCTCTACATGGCTCCATTGCGCTCATCCATCGCCCATGAGCCTGGGTCCATTGACAACACCTTTTTTTTTTTTTTTTTTTTTTTTTTCCAACTCCCTAGCCTCTCCAGCACATTTAACTTTGTTTTATCTAGGACACATGCCAACACTGTCTCTTCTGCTTCTCCATACGCCTCTTCATTTTTTTTTTTTTTAGCAATCTGTTTCTGAACTATTCAAAGGTCATCGCATAGCAACGGAAATCCTTCCGCAGCCTTGTCAACTACACGTGGCCACCCGTCTCACGCAACGACTGCTGCTTCTTCACACGCCTCTTCGAGAGGGGTCTGGGCTTGTAACCAGAGTAGGATTTTTTCAAATCCAAGAAATTGTGGGTGATTGTGTTGGCTTTTTTTTTTTTTTTTTTTTATAACAGGGGTGATTGTGTTGGCATCCTTGGGCACTATTGCGTCTATCGACGCGTTTGCTTACCACAGTGATTCTTATAAACTTCTCCACTCCTAATCTCTAACCCCCAACCCCTCCAATCCATTGTGGCCTTATACCTTTGACCCCAGGCATGAAGGTCTGATGGCGAGTTCTCAACAACAACAAAAAAAAAAAAAAAAAAAAAAAAAAAAAAAAAAAAAAAAAAAGGAAAATAACGCCCATTTACTAGAAGAAACTCGCCCTAAAGCCATTATTTGGAGCCAAATGACCAATAGATGAAGGGATAAGTGTGAAAAATCGCTCCTAGGCCCCAGGGGGCCAGAAAATATAAGGAAAAAGGGTTAAATCTTGAGATTTACAGAATAATCCTTACTAAAATAGATACTTATTTGCATCAGAACTCCATCATCCAAGATCTGGAGAGATGGCCGAGTTGGTCTAAGGCGCCACGTTAAGGCCGTGGTCTATTCGTAGGCGTGGGTTCGAATCCCACTCTCTTCACTATTTTTGCCCTTCTCTGAGGGTCCCAGTTTTTTTTCTCGAGAGCATCGGAGTTGGAAAAGGTTAGACCTCAAGCAGTTTCGGCGATGGTCTTTTTGTTCTCTCAAAAGCTCGATATCCAAGTTCAGGCAGTAGCCCTCCCACACTCTTTTCGTGTCCGCTTTGTGAAGTCTTGGTGAAAGAACTCTGTTTGAGCAAGCGATAGGAGATGATGGAAGAATGATATCCATGAGGTGAAGCTACCAGCTACCCCAATTTTTTAAGCAGCCATGGTTCCCGTTTTTTTTTTTTTTTTTCATAAAAAAAGAAAAAAGGGAGGCAAAGAGACTAGCCCCCGAAGTTTAACCTTTTCTCTCCTCTTTCTTATCCAAGACGTTAATATCTCACCGGTACTCTTTTGAAGATACTGTACTGTCTGCCATACTGACGTAGCCACAGAAGTTTCTCTGACTTGAATAGTGGGGCTGAAGCCTGGCCCCGAAGAGGAATACGGGGAAGCGGACAAAACTATATACGAGTTTCTATAGGAAGGTACATTTGGATGTAATGTATTACTTGAGTAGTTTAAACTCCCCTCCCCTCCCCGGCTAAAAGACGTCAAACAGTACAACAGATCACGCAGAGGGAGAGGAGGGGAGAGGAGATCGTTCTCGAGCGCTCATACGACGTGGGTTAATGGTGGTGGGAGTATCCAAAATACAGTAGCATCTATGGAATCTATTTGTGTGATTCAATTCCTCTTTTACACCTCCTTTCCCCCGGGGGCGACATTAGGGTTGTTGTAAATCTTAGAACGTCATATGTACTCTGCGGGGTTTTTTTTTTTTCTTCGTGGAATGACTATTTAGGCAAAGAACAATCAAAACGTTGATAGCGACACCGTTTGCTCAGATGACTCCTCACCCACACACCTGTACCTGTCATGACAACTTGCTACTCCTCTTCTGGACATCGAAAAAAAAAAAAAAAAAAAAAAAGAAATATGTCAGGAGACTACACGCCTCCAGTCAGCAGTGCTGGGCTGAAGCCTTCTGATATTAGACAGATTAACCCTCTCGATTTGACTGATTGGGAGTCACTCCTGCCGCTTCCGGATCCCTCGGATTTCCTGTCTTAGCTGTAGAATTGTCCTTGATCTTTGCTGATAGTTCCAACCCCTGTTGCCCCCGCCTTCATTTCTCCTATTTGCTTTGAATTTTTTATTCTGACCTATATCGTTTCTGCTGGGTCGTCCTCCTCGCCTTCCCTTTTTTGTTTGGATAGTTTTCTTTTTAATAGAGGCAGCAGTGGTCATATCCTTTGCAGAGCATGGACGGATGCGCGTCAACGAAAATAAAACTTCATACGAGGCTAATAAAAGAAGAGAAAGAAATGCATAAAAGGAAATGGAGACACGGTGTTGGAATAGACTCCTCCTCATACCTTCTAGTACAATGCTGCGGAGAGAATGGAGGAGGGAGGAGGGCAACGTAGTCAGCAAAAGTATCCTACGCTAGAACACGCTGCCAAGTCGGGTATTTCAAACCCTTGCTATCTCTCCAACATTCTCCGTATGTCACACACACGTATATATATACTGCTGTGCTGTGCTTCCATAGTACCTCGCTTGGATAAAGCTGACAAGAAAGTGGAAAGCGGCCGCTGTTCAATTCCTTGATGGTAAAGTAAAATGAAATCTGGCCATTTAGCAGAGGAGAGGAAGAGGAAGAGGACCTCCGACCGAAAACAGAATCACAAATGTACATCTACACGTGGCACTGGCAGACAACTCTCTTAGAGCAGTCAGGTTATTATCATTTTTAGTCTTCCTTCTCAAAGTGGGGAGCCAAGGGCGTGTAGGAGAGCAAAGTAGCGACGAATGATTGGATTTCGTTTCAAGAAACATGGTCAAATGGTCAGAGGAGAGGCAGCGAATATCTCTGCCAGTGCAACATGGATGCTCAAAGAACAACTCAAGCAGTGGTCGATTGTCAGGATTGTGAAGACATATACGCCTTTGAAGCAGCTGGGGGCGCGGGGGGGCGATGCTTTTTTTTTTTTTTTTTTTGGTTTATTGGTCTTTCATGCAGCAAAGGCATCCTTGCAGTCCATGCTGGTGGTATTTGGGTTCCACAAACCTTCAAGACCATAGATTAGCAAAAGAGCACCAAAGAAAAACAAAGAAAACCCCCCGGTTGCATGGTTGCATGGCTTTAGCTTATTGTGGCGAAGAAGTGGGCTAACAGATGGACCTCTCTCAGTCGATTTTTTTTTTTTTTTTTTTTTTACTCCACTATTGGTCTCGACCATTAGAGGCTGCTGAGGAGTCCTGTTCGTAAAGACGATGGCCCCTTCCAGATAGCGTAGTAAGTAGCCAGTTGCAAAACAGATTTAGAATCTACGATGAAGAGCCATGGCAGAAAAGACTGACATATTGTAAAGGGGAAAGTAGGTGAGATGAGCGGGGAAAATCTGTGACTAAGCAAGGTGCATGCGAGCTTTGCCAAACACAGCAACCAACAACACAGCATGAACCCCTGCTGATCTGGTATCGGAGAAGAAATATATAAAAGCAAAAAAAAAAAAAAAGCGCATCGCCCCCTGTCCCCCGTCCCTTTTTTTTTTTCTTTCTTTGCTCCCTCGTTTTTTTTCTTTGCTCCTTCATTTTTTTTTTTTTTTCACTTTTTCACCACTACCACCTTCAAATCTTCACTACATAGGCACAGATACACCCTCTCATATCTCTCCGTCATGTCAAGCAATGACAAGTACTGTGCTGTAGACAAAGAACCAAAAAGGCTCGTAGCTTTCATGGATGCTACCGAGCTCATAAAGGATGAGCGAGAGCCAGATCCGAACCCGACACAGGAGAACAAGGAGAAACAAGGACTGGGACAGGATATTTACAATGGGGCAAAAAATATTGCTTCCCACAAGTTGGTCTTCCCTGTTCTCGTAGGTGTTGGGGCGGCGGCGGCAGCTCCAGTAATAATTACTGGTGCCGTATCTGTCCTTGGTTTTACTCAGGGAGGTATTGCCGCTGGATCATTCGCGGCAAATATGATGGCCACCTACGGAGGTACAGTTGCAGCAGGTTCTGCCATGTCCACACTACAGTCGATTGGAGCAGTTGGCCTGTCGGCAGCAGGTTCAGGGTTAGCATCCACTATTGGTGGAGTCGTTGGAATCGCTGGAGGAGCAGCTGGGCGGAAATTGATGGAGGAGGAGACGGATTGTAAGTGCGATCCACCCGGAGACCCCCAAGGAAGTAATATTGCGTCCAAAGTGCGATCAGCTGCAGACTCAGGGCTGGGTCATGTCCAAGACGTATTAACCAAAGCACAATCAGCTAGCGCAGCTGGCTGGTCGGCCGCAGGCTTAGGACTGGGTCATGTCCAAGACGTATTTACCAAGGCGCAGTCGGCTAGTGCAGCTGGATGGTCGGCCGCAAGTTCAGGACTAAATCGTGCCCGTGACGAATTAGCCAAGGCGCACGAGTGGGGACAAGCAGTGATGAATGATGCGAATGTGGCAGCTTCTTACAAAGACAGCATTGTGGCGAAAGAGCAATTGGATAGAAGAGTTGACTGGCTGACTGACGCTTCGGGGGTGAATCATGCCGGAGGTAGACTTGCCAAGGCGAATGGATGGAGACAGGCATGAGGGAAAAGTTCAAAAAATGAATAGACTATGACTTTGTCCAATCCACTTTCAACCCAAGCTTTAACGCTGCCCCAACACCCAGTGTTAACAGCAAAGCCAATTTGCGTTGACTTGCCAAAGATATTTGATCGACTATTTTGTCCATTTGTTGAAACTTTTTTTTTTTTTTTTTTTTTTTTTTTTGTAAGCTTCGTTGGAGGCTATAATCATCAACGAGTGTCCGTTCATACTTTGTGGAGGACACACACAGGAACTTTCACTACGCTACGGGCCCCTCTCCTCAAAAAGACACGGTTTGAGTAGATGGGAGGGGATCGGTAAGTACTGCGTGAGGCTGTACAGCGATGGAGAAGAGTACAGCGGATAAGCATGCAAAAAAGGGCAAGCTTTTGGATACGGTGGAGAGAAAGTATCATGCGGTACGGAGGGTGGGTTCAACCAAAAAAAACTGCCACCTTGGTGCCTCAGGTTTATTAAAGTCAGGGCTTTTGCGCCAAGACACACCTAACCATCCCTGGATCTTAACATCTAGGAATAAGACCAAGCTTCATTTTTGAACTCGCACTGTTGGCTATACTTTAGAGCTGAGAAAAGGGCAGGAGGGGTGTATCAAGACTTGATAGTATTGAAGCTACCGTGCACAAACAATGAATCCAAACGCAGCAGCAACACCAGATACCAATTACCAACGAATGTACAAGACTTGTAATCACCATCAGTACATTGTCGTGTCCAAGGAGGAGACCTTTGATTGGATGAGGGCTACCCCTGGTTTTGGTCCATCTCTAGCCATGCCAGGGAGTGCACTCCTCCAGCTTCGCACGCAAGACTGAAGTCGCCCCACACCCTTCGGACCCTTTGCCTTAGTTGTAGATCCTGCCTTTGACTTGCCCCCTCTGCGGGTGCTCTTTGTACCCTGGTCTCTTTCCTTTTCTCTGCATTTGTATTTTTAGTAGCTATATCATTTCTGGGTCACCCTCCACCTTTTCCTTCTTCTCTCTATTCTTCTGTTTTAGGGTAGTGTAGCTTTGAAAACTAGCTGGCCACGTCCGCAGATCTTTTTCTTTTTTTCTTTTCTTTTTGTTAACGAGGGCCCCACGTGGGCATGCAGAGTTTATGGAATACCGGGGCTACTGCTGCAAAATAGTATTTGGAACAAGCACAAAAGGGAAATGGCTCGCACCGCTTGGCCGGCACGGTTGTTAAACCGGATTGGGAAAGGGGATAAGGGGGACAATCCAACCAATGCACATCAACCGATCTCCTTGAAGAAGAGGGAAAGAAAGGAACAAAGTGATACAAAAGATCTGTGAACGAACAATATCTAGCTGCAGGGTCTCGCCTGTGGGGCGAATTAACAGGCGGACCTGCTCTAGAAGGTAAGTGTTCAAACTAACGGATCGAGAAGAAGGAGGAAAAAAAAAGAACTGACTTTATAAAAATGCTGTAGGGGGGTGCCTTTTATATACCCCCCTGGAAGATCTTCCTAGCATTTACTACACTACACTGCCCCGTTGTCACTTGGGCCATAACAGGATCTAGCCCTGCAAATAAACACTAAATAGTTCTACCTAATGTCCAGATACTCTGTTCGCCATCGCCCACGTCGCATGAGTGGTCGTAATGCCAGCTCCCTACGCGGCCTGTTGCGCTCATTCGTCGTCTTTTAGCCCTCTTGGTCCATCGCTAACACCTTTTTCCAACTCCCTAGCCGCTCCATCACCTCCAGCTTTCTCTTTCCAAGGTAGTACTCGTGCACAGTACGGTCTGCTTCATCGTATGCCTCCTTGAGGTTCGGCTTCTGCCTCAGCGGATTGTTCAAGTCGGAGAAATCTCCACAGCTACCTTGGTGTCCGTCAGCACCGTTGCGTCTCCCAGCGCGTTTGCTCACTGCAGAGATTCCTATTGACTTTTCCCAATTCACTGTGGTGTCACACCGTTGGCCCCAGATCTGCTCCCGACCAAAGTCTTCGATATTCTCAATAAACCGGCTGGCCATATACTTTGCCGTAGTCCCTGTCGTCCTGTGCATTATCTTCCATCTTAGCACCAACTCTTTTGGTACTAAGCCTTGGTATGCTTCCATGATGGTGTGCATCGGTTGGTCTTCCTCTTCCTCGTCGTCCCTCTCCTCGTATTCCCTTGGCCGGATATTTGCCACTCCTTGGAATACATCCTCCAGCGAACCCAAAGCTCCTCATCCCGTCTTTCTGTGAACCTCAGCTCCTTCTGCCTGAACTTCTTCTTTTCCTGCTGAGCCTTCTCCTACCTTTCCTTCCACTCCCTTTTCTCCTTCAGCCACTGTCTACGTCCACTGTCCTTCACTCTCGATAGCATCTCCTTCCTGGCCATGTCTGCAGATCGTGGGACGGGTCGCGCTAACAAATATTTGTTTTTGTTTTTTTTTTCAGGTCCCGGGCCTTAGCACTCTGAAAGTGTGTCCAACTGATAGACAGAAAGTATCCGACAAACAGTAGAGAGACATCCGATAGATAGGTGGCTAAAAAGGAATGTGTTTGTGTCCGACGAATAATATCTGTCGGACTGATCCAGCAGTAAGGTTTTTCGAAAAAAAAAAAAGCCCTAACGGGGCCCCACCTGAGACCAAGCACTTCAAGCCGCACGGGCCACACAAACTTGGAAAAAGTAAAAGATGCAAAAGAAGATGCTCCCTGTGAGGCTCGAACTCACGACCTTGAGATTATGAGACTCACGCTCTACCAACTGAGCCAAGGAAGCTCTTTGCTTGTTGAATGTCGGGAGGTCGAGTGCGTGTCGTCCGTAAGCCGCATCGACTCCATGACGTCACCGTATCCTAGACACAGACCTAGGCCAGCCTCGACCACGTCTAGTGTCGCCGCCCCGGTACCCAACCCCTAGCCCCTACAGTCCCCGCACCACCCCAATAGCCCCGAAGACATCCTGACCATGGCACCACACGATATTCCCCTAACCAATACACTCCCCTAGCCCAGACCCATCCATGTCCACCCCCCCTCTTCTATTTAAGCCAAGGCTTCGCTTAATAAAAACCTCGGTTAGCAACCCATATCAAAATCTTACAAATACTTCTCTTGCCACACTTCCCACCTTCCCATCCTTCCATCCCATCCCACTACCTTCAAATCACACTATATATCTTAAGACCACGTAGCCAGATTTTCTTGTTACAGATTTGGTGATCTACGCAGGTCTTCTTCTACGCAAAGACAGCTCTCTGATTTCCACTCAAAATCCTGATTCGCAGCACCCGTCCTTGGACCATCCACAAATTTTTGAATCCAAACCCTTTTTTTTTTTGCGCACCTTATCTTTATTTCCCCCCACACTCCTTTTCTCTGTACCCCAAACCAAAAAAAAAAAAAAAAAAAAAAAAATATGCCTTCTCAACCCGCCTCAAGTGTCACAGTATCGACCATCAGCACCCACCCCTTTAACCTTTGAGGTCATGTCCACTCCCACCCCTATAACTTAAAAGGTCCACCTCACTCACATGTATAAATAGTCCCTTCACCTACCACCAATAAAGATCATCTTTTCCTGCCACTCCCTTATTTGTTAGATGTTAGCAAAGGTACCTCGATTCACTGCCTCTTCTACCCTGACTATTATCTTTCCCTCCACTCGTTAGGCAGCTCCCTGGCAGTACTTTTTTTTATTCACTTCACTTTCACTCTTCCCCTCTACTTTCCTTTCCACTCGGTTCCTAGAACCCTCCCTCTCTTTTCTTTTTTCCCCACCCCTTTTTCCCTTGACCCTCCCGCCCTCCCCCCTTTTTTCTTTTTTCCTCTCTCTTTTCTCACCCCTATTCTGTTTCCCCTATTTCCAACATGTCGGCCCAGCACGAAATCCTCAGCATCGTCGCCTCCCTCCCAGAGGAGGAAAGAAACAGGATCAGCTCTCTGCTCTCGTCCATCACCACCCCCTCTGATCCCCCCGCCCCATCCCAGCTTGAAATTGAGGCTGCTCACCGCGACGTTGCGCGTACCTTGCATAAAATCCTCAAACCTCAAACCCCCGCCCCCTACTCTGGGGACATCGACGCGGACGCCTGCAACAACTTCATCGACAACCAGGAGGAGTATTACCAGGTCGTCAAGCTCAACGAATGCGACTGGGTGCAGTATACAGCCTTAAACCTTACTGGAGACGCTAAATCCTGGTGGAGAACATGCGGTCTCAACATCACCTGCCCATGGATAAAATTTCGAGAGGCATTCCTTGATTTCCACACCCCTCCCAATGCAAAGACCGCCGCTCGTGAGGGCCCTCGAAGGTCTGAAACAAGGCAAACGAACCATTGCTGCCTACACTCACGAGTTCCGCCGCTTGAGACGACGCGTCCCTACACTCGACGACGAAACTGCCTTACACTGGTACATGAAAGGCCTACACTATGATACTAGCAAAGAGGTTCGCCTTCGTGAGCCCAAATCTTTGGATGTGGCCATCCAACAGGCTACAAACGTGCATGCCATCCTCTTCCCTGAGGGCCTTACCTCCAAGACCACCCCTGTTGCGACAGTGTCCTCTTCAAGCTGCGCCCTTTGCCACTATTTGTGACTGTCCAGTTGCCACCACTGCCGCGCCCCCTTCCATTTGCCACCAAACCACTTGTATAAATAGTTAGCTTTCTCATTACTTTAATCTTTAGCAATAAACTGCCCAAACCAAAGACTCCCTGGCCTCTGACTGTTGCATGGCAGCAAAGGTACAATCTCTTTCCACCGACCCCTCTGACACCGACTCCCCCTCGAACCCTGCCACCCCTCGGACCCCCACGACTCCAACCCAAGTACCCCAAGATCAAGACCCCCTTTCCGATTATTTTTCTTCCCTTTCCATCATGAGCCAAAAAGCCGACGCCTCCGCCTCCATTCTTCAAGGATTGGCCGCGAATGATCAAGCAAGAACCCTTGCCGCCGTCCTCAAACCGCCCAAGCCCGAGCCCCTTTAGTGGCATTATCGATGCTGAAGAGTGTCTAAATTTTGCCGATAGCTATGAAGAGTATTTCACTGTCTTACAGCTCTCCAAGAATCTTTGGGTTCGGTACTTTGTACTTTGCCCTCACAAAAGACGCACGCTCTTGGTGGCGCACATCTGAGATCAAGATTGACACCCCTGGGAGAATTTCCGCGCTTCGTTTATCGCAAGGTTCACGCCTCCCTGATGCTGTCCACGCTGCTCGTTTAAAGTTGGAAAATCTGATCCAAGGAAAAAGAGGCGTCGCTGAATATACAAATGAGTTCAGAAGATACCTTCGTCTCATCCCAAAGGAAGACAAGGACGCTTCACTTTTCCGGTTTCTTCGTGGCCTCGATCCAGAAACTTCTAAACAGGTTCGACTACGCCAACCCAAGACCCTTGAAAAAAAGCAATCACCGAGGCAACAATCGTCCACGATATCCTCTACCCCTCCAGTTATTTCTCCCACGATAATCACCATGGTCCCTCTTCCCCTCCGGTTCCAACAGTACTCAAAAAGACCCGATGGCTATGGAAATTGATAACCTCAGGACCGAACTTAACGCCCTTCGTCGACAGTTCTCTTCCCGCCCCTCATCAACACCCAAACTATCGCCACAAGAACGCGAGCGACTCCGCCAACGAGGAGCTTGCTTCCCGCTGCCGCAAGGATGGACATATGGCTAACGAATGTCGCAGTGGAAAACGTTTCAACAACATAGAATCCGAAGAGACCTCTCCCCTCAGCCCGAGCAGGGAAAAGGCCCCAGCAATTAAGATCAGTCCAGGGCTTAGTTGCTGAAACCCCCTCTCCTATCCACCTGGATCAGGGGAGTGTTCCAAGACCAGAGTTAAGTTCTCAAGCGAATAAAAATAAAAAAGTATTCAACTCTACTTCGTCCACTCCTCAGAAAAATAATGACAATAATACTCACGACCCAACCAAGGCCCACACAAACATCCATGAACCAATGCCAACGTCGTCAAAGACTGAGGAGAAGGCTTGTATTAGTGACAAAGTGGACCTGGACCCACCTGCTCCTGAATTACAGCTAGACCCATCGCCAGAGTCAACACACAAACCGAAGAAAAAGAAAGGATTGGGTCTTCATAGCTTCACTATTGCAAAGGCTCAACAACGACTCCTTACTTTCATCGGCGCAGTCAACAACCACCCTGCAAAGATTTTTAATCGATGGCGGGGCTGAAATGAATGTTATCAGCAAACGATTTTTATCCCAACACTCGATCCCCGTAAAGTCGTGCAACCCCATCCCAGTCCTCCTCCCTAACTCTCTTCATCTACGACATCCCACACGGCAACCATTACACTTGCACGCGATAATTACACTGACACGGTAGACACTATCGCTTATGACCTCCAAAAATACGACATCATCCTCGGTAAACCCTGGCTCACTGACATCAACCCGAATATCAACTGGCAGACGAACAAACTAGTCTTTGATCACAACGGAAAGACAGTTCACTGGACATGTCGCGGCTTCAAACCCACTTCAGTAACGACAACCTCTGGTGGACTCCTCCTTAGCCACATGCACTTCAACACCATCGCCGCCCTTCCTGGTAATGAAGTCTTTATTGCCCTACTCAAAGAAGGAAATGTCAAGCCTGTCACCAACCCCTTGGAAAATGCTGACCCTGAAATCCGAAAAATAGTTATGGAAGAGTTCCCTGATGTATTTCCCGACTCTCTCCCTGATGGACTCCCACCAGACAGAGGAGATGCAATGCGAATTGAGACCGACCCTACCGCCGATCCACCTGTCCGACCTGTCATTCGACTTTCAATCGCTGAACTTGATGAACTAAAAAAGCAGTTAGACGACCTGTTGAAAAAAGGGTTCATTAAGCCTAGCACATCACCCTATGGCGCTCCCGTCCTATTCGTTCGCAAAAAAGGAAGGAACCCTCAGAATGTGTGTGGATTACAGAGGTCTCAACCGAATCACCAAAAAAGAACCGCCACCCTCTGCCTCGAATTGACGAGTTGATTGACAGATTCAGAGGTGCCAAGTATTTCTCGAAACTCGACCTCTTATCAGGATACCATCAACAACGAGTCTACGAACCGCATACCCACAAAACAGCCTTCCGTTGCCGATATGGACATTATGAATTTAATGTTGTTCCTTTTGGTCTGACAAACGCCCCAGCTTCCTTCTCTTCAATGATGCGCACCGTCTTGAACCCTGTCTTGGACGAAATTGTTGTAGCTTACTTAGACGACGTGCTAATCTACTCTAAATCCAAGAAAGAACACCTGGACCATCTACGAACAGTTCTCTCTCTCTTCAGGAAGCACGGCCTCTACGCAAAGCTCAGCAAATGTTCATTTCTACAACAACAAACGGAGTTTTTGGGACACATTCTCACCAAGGATGGCATTCAAACAAACGCTGGACTCGTCAAAGCTATCAGAGAATGGCCTCGACCAACAAAGCAAAAAGGAAGTTCAACAGTTCATCGGCCTCGCTCAGTTCTACCATAACTATGTCAACAACTTTGCTCAGATAGCTCTGCCCCTGACATCTCTCTTAGGAGACGACGTCCCCTTCGAATGGAATGACAGCCATGAGTCAGCCTTTATCGCCCTCAAAAAAGCTGTTAGTGAAGCACCAGTCCTCAGGATATTTGACCCTGAATTGACTACATCCGTGGAGACAGATGCATCTGGATTTGCTGTGGGAGCTGTCCTATTTCAGATAGACAAAAATGGAGAGTCACGACCAGTCGCCTTCACGTCTCGCAAAATGAACTCAGCAGAAAGGAACTATCCGACACATGAGCAGGAACTGTTGGCAGTTGTACATGCCCTGAAAACATGGCGATACTATCTCGATGGAACACATTTCATTGTATACACCGATCATGCTACCCTACGACACTTTCCTACACAACCGAAGCTCACCCGTCGCCAAGCTCGTTGGATGGAACTCCTTCAGGAGTACGACTTCACCTTCAAGTACAAGAAAGGATCGGAAAACATCGTATCAGACGCTCTCTCCCGCCGACCTGACCACTCCCTACCCCAACCTGTCGATTTTAATTCCATGGAAATAGCTCTGGACCGCGATCTTCGAAAACGACTCATCCTTAGCTACAGAGACGACAGCCGTTTATGGCCTATTTATTACAGCTGCATGAAAGGACAACCACCTCAAGGATATGCTATATTCGATGGCCTACTCCACGTACTACGACGAGGCAAATCAGTAATTTGTATCCCCAGGAATGCTGACATCCGCCACTCACTTATCCATGATGCACACGACTCAGCAGCCATAGCAGGACACTTGGGATTCGATAAAACCTACGACAACTTGAGACGCTTTGCATTCTGGCCACAGATAGTCAATGATATCAGGACGTACGTCAGAACTTGTGAGAGTTGCCAAAGGAACAAACATAGCAATCGTGCACCAACAGGACTCCTCCATCCACTTCCAATCCCAGATCAGCGATGGGAAACAGTAACAATGGATTTTGTCGTTCAATTACCACGAACAGAGAGAGGATTCGATGCAATCACAGTTTTTGTCGACAAACTATCAAAGCAGGCCCACTTTGCACCAAGTAGAACAACTGACACAGCTGTTGACGTGGCCCATTGCTTCTTCAAAAATGTCTTCCGACTTCATGGAATGCCAACAACTATTGTGTCAGATCGGGATACAAAAGTTTACTAGTCAGTTCTGGCAGGAGTTACATCGACTAATGGACACAAGACTAGCCATGTCAACTGCACACACACCACCCCAAACAGATGGACAATCAGAACGCGCAATCCAAACTCTCACAACGATGCTCCGGTCTGTCATAGATCAACAACAGACAAACTGGGATCTTTCATTACCTTCACTCGAATTTGGATACAACAACTCGGTCAACCCAACAACTGGTTACTCTCCCTTCTTTTTGAACATGGGTGTACCAGTATAAATAGACCCTCCCTCCCCCTCTAATAAACAGCAGCTCTTCTGACCCCTTACTGTTGCATGGCAGCAAAGGTATTCTGATTCACCCTGAACCCTGGCCCTGATAATTTTTTCTGGCGTCCGCTA